>JAPYZL010044851.1:0-20677 GCA_030522825.1 Platygaster orseoliae
CAGACCGCCATCCAGGAGTAGGGATTTTATCTCTACTTAGGTTGCCTCCATACTAACCTGGAAGGGTACACTGAGATTCTAAAATACTTGGCATTCACCGTCATGTGTACTTTAGGTTCTCATGACGGTGGAGTATATGGAGACTTGAAAGAAAAATCAATTCAACTCAAGGAATAAATGAACAAACCAAAGGGGAAGATTTTAGCTTAAAGGATAATTTAGGAAGCATCGTTAGAGCCAAAAGTTTTATAAGATTTAATACGATCCAAATTATCATTGAAAATGGAGAAAGAATAGATAAGAGACTTTCTATGAGAGATTTTTGATTGTAATAAGATTAAGAAATTTTAGACTTATGATTTGTTAAATTAGGATATGCATAGAATTGTAGTTGTTGATCTAAGAATAATAACGCCAGTCTCACTGGTTTTAAACTATTGAATTTTTGTCTTTATCACTCAAATATCACCCTATTCCTAAAAACCACCTAAGGGCCTACATTGAGCGGAGTTTTCATTGGGGTCCTGTCTGTACAAGTGAGTCAAGGCTGACCATCTACACATTGGGATACTAGAACAATTCAACGTTAGAAAGAACTTTATCATCGCTGGTTGGCTGAGGCTCGCTCGTCACAAGTAAATTTTTGTCTGTGGTTTCTATCACCACTCTTCGTAAGAGTGCGTTTATTGTTTAAATTTCAAACTCGAATATCTTTTTTGATTTCGAGTTTTGTGAAAAATGGCAAGGAAAAAATTATCTTAGAATTTCGCAAACTATCAATCCCTAAAATATTCATTGGTGACTTTGGGACACCCTGTACATCAGTCCACATTCAGTTTGCTGCAGCATATCAGTTGGATTACTTAAATTTCGCGTTATCAGGGGATAAGGCAAATCATTGTTGCGCACATTTCAATAATAAGAAACAATGTATATAATATCAGATATCAATGAAATTTATACTCATGACATATATGAGCAGATTATTTTTTATTTTTATATAGATATACTGCACATTTTTCATATATTTCAACTGTCGTAAAAAATGAAAAATTTTAGAAATTCAAAAATTATATACACATGTACTTAATGTAAGTATGGTATAGTATACTATTGCATATCAGTAGATTTAAGAACTTATAAGTGCGAAAGACTCGCGATCATGAAGTTATTCATTTAAAACTCATTCAGGTAAGAACTACCCTAGCAATTGTGATTTTAATAAAACACTTAAGAAAACGTTTTATAAAACGACTTTAAAAAAACTTCTTAAAAAATATCGAGGTTTCTTACTTCTTTTTTTTCTTTTCTTCTTACTTGCGCTTACAATTACATTTTCGACCATTTTAAATTTCCTTGAAATTCCTAATTTTCTAGCCCGCTCCATGTATGCAAGTCTCATTTTATTTCATTGTACTCTTTTAATTCAATTAATTGAAAATGTTATATGTAAGTCGAAAATTTTCATAATAGAGATCATACATTAATTTTTTTCGTCAAAAACTTGTAAGGGTTCCATATATTACAGGTTTCTTCGATAATTAAGATTTTTTATGGAGTAAAGCAAGAATTACGTCAAGCAGGTTTTTTCTGTAAACATTTTTGATATGGTACACGTTTTTATGAGCCATGCACCACGTGCAACTTTCAAATTTATCACGTGTTAACTCGGCGGCAATTTTTTTCAACGTACGACTTTTCAAGATTCATCATTCCTAAGTGAATGTAAATTTTCATACATTTATCTACAGAATGTCTAGTTTTTTTATAATTTTCAATCAACGATATCATGAATCTACGTATCGATCAAGGGTGTGTTAAATTTCAAATTTCAGCCCTAATGAAAACAATAAATTTATAGAGAATGCTTTAATAGCAAAATGCTCAAGTGCGATAGAATTATATAAATAACTCAAGCTAGTGCAGTAATCGGGCAGGAAACGAGCCCAGTCGTCACTGCCACATTTACGAGGAAAGGCATCATCTGTATCTCTTGTTTCATTCACGCGTTCTAATTCGCAAAGCAATATGTGACATTTATCAATTATTATCATCGATTTTGTACTACTTATACTACAAGTTGGTGGCATCAAAAATACCTCATCACTATTACAACAATATTGAGAAATGCAATACTATACAATGTTTGCCATAATTTTTTTTTTATATCTGCACGTGCAAAACATAGCCACTCGTAAGTAATCACTGCATTTTTGCATCTCACGCATAAATTACTTGAATGAACATGTAAATGTGTATGAAGAAACAAAAAATCAAGTCACTTTTTTTTACTCTCATGTTCGAGGAGAAACATCTATTAAATTAATCAAGTAAATTCTAGTTCATTTGTGTAAAATCATTGCTTGCATTTATGTTTGCGATAAGAATGAAAACCCTGAACTGTCATCTAATAAAAAAGTTTTTCCACGTTGATGATATTATTGGTTGTGTTGTTATTGTTGATGTGAGTGTAGAACAAGATGAAGCAGAGGCATGCACGACTCCATCAGGAAAACTCGGAGAATGTATTAACATAATCAATTGTAAAGCTTTGATGGATATTTTGAGTAAATCAAGGCCTGGCAATTGGACGATTACTGAATCTGTCCGAAATTTTCACTGTGGTTACGAGGGCACCATGCCCATTGTTTGCTGTGAGAAAACACAGGTAAATAATTATTTATTAAGAAATACTGATACTACTATTTTAGGAAAATTATTCCAATTCCAACTTGCAATCAATAAACTTACAATGTCAGTTTACAATCACTAAGAGTAATACGTTGAAGAATTCATACGAGTGTTTGAGTGCAACGTAAGTTTTTTTTTTCATCATTCAGAAAACTGCGACTTATACAATATCGTTGGATTGTGGATTGCCAAGAATTAGTGAAAAAGCAGTTAGTGACGTTTGAAAATGTAAATTATGAATGCATGATGACGTTGCGGGGATTCCTACTCGAGTGTCGTTGCGTGGCACGGCGAGAAAACATGTGCGATCGAGTTATGTAGTGAGTTGTTGTGCAATTCTCGCTAATCGTACATTTTTTATTTTCGCGCAGCTGTGTTTCAATTACAAGCCATGTATAAAATTTACAATACTAACCAAACTTTTTTGCCAACCCTTGAAAATAATTGTTATACGCAACTCTTTCAGCTTTTTCCATTAACTGACAAAATTATTCTAGTAGCCTTTTAATTTTGCAATTTATTGAATAATTTTTAGTGATAGATTTTATAGAATTACATATCTATATAAGTTATTTTCAAGAAATTGAATCGCTTGTGTTGCAGAAATTTTGAAAGCTCGCAAGTTTTATGGTTTTTTAAATTTTCAATGGTGAATCACTCACCTACTAATTGAATTAGTAAAAATTTCACTCAAATTGAGAGAATAGCAAGCATTGAAATTGTTTTGTACGTTATACAGCAGCAGCAGGAAGATCTAGAGCTGAAAATAGCATCAACTCAGAGTTCGACAACAGTAAAAATTAGCGAAACAAGCAAATCAACGGATCCTCGGAATGAAAATTCGGAGGAGAGTACTGTCACTAAAGAGCCTGAGAACGCACTTTTACCTCCGGACGTAATGAGCCATGAGAATTTGAAATTATTCGATAGCGAAACATGTGGAACGATAACACAGAGAAAAATAATCGGTGGAAAAACCACCGGGGTTTTCGATTACCCATGGATGGCTCTCCTCGCTTACAGGACATCTCAAGGAAAAGTGGAATTTCGCTGTGGAGGCACATTGATTAACAAACGATACATTCTCACAGCTGCGCATTGTCTTACCGCTCTGCCATCGTGTGAGTTGCTACAAAAAGTACGCCTGTTACTGCTTATTTTTCAAACAAATTGGCTTTTTCAACAATTTCACTCTTTTCAGGTTTATTAGAATATCCAAAAATACATTTTTTATTTATTTTCATGGAAAGGTTAAAAAGAATAAAATTTACATTGATTTGATCAGTCGTTCTGAAATCGTGATCCGTAGAAAAATCAATTTTTGAAACACTGTAAAAAAAATCTCTGACGAAAATTGCATGCGAGAATTTTCAAGTTTCGAGTGATGAATTTGGCAAAGGTTGCAATGCTTTTCAATTATCTAAAATTTTTTGATGATGAGGAAAAACATGTAACGATCAGTTAAAACATCCAATTAAAGCAGTGTGACAAAAAAGTCAAGGGCAAGTCTATTTTAGGATATTGTGATAATGATAATACTCGATATTTTATCAAGTAACTTTTATATTTATCTTGGGCTTGCTAAAGTTAGTTGATCAACTATAATAAGTGAAATGTGTAATTGGGAAAGAGTGATAATGCGGAGGATGATGAAAATATATAATAATTTTTAGCGTTGACATTGGTGGGAGTACGTGTAGGCGAACATAATTTGGACACTGAACGTGATTGTGACAAAAGCGAAGACAATGATGACTCAGGAGCGGTATGCGCTGAAAGATACCAGGATTTGGAAATCGAAAGTATACACCATCATCGGGACTTTATGAATCCAAGGCTTCAAAACGACGTTGGTCTCATTAGATTAAAGCAAGAAGCTGATTTTCGCCCGCAAAATGTCAAGCCCATTTGTTTACCGTTCAACATATCCGCGCCTGCCTCCAAAAAGGTCAAACTAAATCACCAACCATTTTCACGAAAATGCTTGACATTCGTGTACATCTACGAATTATACTTAAGTTGTAAATTAATTATCATACCTTTCAACTGCAAATGGAAAAAAATTCGCCAATTTAAATTGACAAAAATACAAGTTTCATAACTCGAAATATGCAAAAAGTTGCTGTAGAGGTAATTCTTAACATTATTCAAATGAAATTTTTGAATTTTGACCGTCATAATACAGTGTACATGTCAAAACTAGTCAATATGACACGCGTGAATTTAAGAATAGAAAAATTTAGCGTTTCGAACAAAAGTTATTTATAACTAAATTTTTTCTGATGTATCGGTCAACAGATGAAATCGAGTATTTCCGTGAAAAGTTAAATTATGATACTAGAAAACAAAAAAATGTCTTTTTACTGTTTTTGAAATTCGAATTTTCCTTGTTACCTTTTTGACGTCTAAGTGAAAATTCAAATTCCAAAAACAGTTATAAGATAATATTTCATTCTTAGTTGGTAATCCAACGAAAATGTTTCGTGAGATTAGAAGATGCCCTGCATAGCTCAAGTGTTGAGCACTCGAACGGAAATCGAGAGGTTGCGGTTTCGATCCCGCTGTGGAGCAGATTTTTTTCTCACGAAATTAAAATTGAGTTTTGAAAAAATATCTTTACAGGTGATCGTGACAGGTTGGGGAGCTACGGAATCGGGTGAAAGTAGCAGAGAATTGTTAATGGTCTCATTGCCTCCGGTCGCAAATGACGTTTGCGCAAAAATTTACGAACGAAACGCGCAAATATCGTATAAACAAATGTGCGCTGGCGGAACGAGCGAGGAGGACTCGTGTATCGGGGATTCTGGTGGCCCTCTGCAAACTCCGGCCACTTTCAACTACACCGTCAAATTTGTCCAACATGGCATTGTAAGTTTCGGCCTGAAAAATTGTGGCACGCGAGGATTTCCCGGCGTGTATACTCGAGTCGCTTATTATTTAGACTGGATCTTGGATACCATGACACAATAAAACATTACTTATCAGCAAAATGATTAAGCGCGTCTTGATTATCTGATTTTCACAGCTAAAACTCTAGTTGTATCACCTAGATTTTGAATACTGGATTTAATAACCAGCACAGCTAGTTGAAAATGTCTTCAAACAGACAAGCTTTTTGTGCACCCTTGAAATATGTTGTCCCTGCGAACAAAAATTCTGTTTGCCACGTCTAGAAAAGTGAAGTTCAGTTTACCTGAAACTGAAATGGATTTTGCAATATTCTGAATCTCCTAGCCAGAAAAAACTCTGTTTCTCATGTAAAAACAATTGTCTTTTTATTTTATCAAGTCAAAAATACTTGTCGAGAAACATGTATCGTAGAATATTCGTTCTTCGCAACATTTCTTCAGCTATCCTCAAATCAGGTAAGTGTCGTAGCTAAAAACTAGCTTCAGCTCACAATGTGAAATTCTTGCGTTACTATGCATGAGGTGAAAAACTCGCTTTTGATGGTTGAGACATGAAAAATTAATTATCAGTGGTAATGACGAGGAGGAGGGGAAAAAATGATCGTCTATCACGTGTAGAAGGCATGCAAGTTTTCAAGTTGTAATAATAAACACCGAAAAAAGAACTTTTCCATGGCGACCTCAATAACAATAGGCACAGAAAGCACGTGGAAACTTGACTACTGGCTACCGCATTGATCAGCAAGAAAAATAATAACGCGTTGCCAAGCACTCCTCGCGTCTAGTATCAGCAGTGTTAGTAGTACAATAATAAGTGACTAACATTCACTCAACAAAAATAATAACGATAATTATGATAATAATATTACTCACGAATAATAATGAAAAATTGTGACACGTCTTTTGTGAATTGCTGTACAAAAATGCCGGTTGATCCTTTCAGCCGTCAGCCCACGCCTATATACGAACGACGTCCCTGCAACTTGCCCAAAAGTAAATTCCATTTTGTTACCATCAGTGTTTTCATTTTTTTCAATCATTTTTGCTTTTTTGAAACTTTTCACATAATCGAGTATTCGATACTTCGTCATTTTTTACAATGAAATGGAATTGCACAAATCAAGTATCGAGGATTATATCCATTTGAATAAAACTCGTTGAAATTTCACACATCCGCGCATAAAATGATAAATTATTTGCGAATCACTGAAAAATTTTGAATTTTCAGCGAAAGCAGCATTGACGAAAAGCGAGAAGCAGAAGAGAAAAGAGAGATTGTGTAATAACTATTCCGAGTTTCAGGCACGTCGCAAAGACGACGTGGATGCTATGGTGAAGCCTTTTTTCGATTTTGTGAAAAGCATACCAGATTACAGTGAATTGCGTTATTTGACGAACCAACAATTCAAACAAAGACTTGATTACATCAAGCGAAAACAAACAGAGCTGCTCGAGTACTTGCAATATTTGGAGCTGACAAGTATCGATATGGATAGGGTTGGCAAAGGAGGGGGAAGGGGAGCAGGGGGCGGAACGACGCCGGGCTGCAGCAGCGGCAGCAGCAATAGCGCGAGGAGAAACAAGGAAAGCGCAATAAAACTTAATGGCACATTTTTTAAGCATCAGGGAAAAACGAAAACTTGCAAACGCTCAGAGAATAATGGCAAGTCTATAACGGATAGTGACGAAAAACTGAAACTTAAAGGTAAAACATTTCCGTTGAGCAAATTTTCATAAACTCGAAAATTTTACAAAATTTTATGAGGTTGTAAAGTGGTTGTAATATAACTTTAATATTTGAATACTCTCGAATAAAATGAAAGACAAGATGTGTAATAATGATATCAAATTTTATAATCTGAATATCGGAACTTCAATGCATACATATTAACAACTTGAAAATTTCTAAGGTAAAAAGTGCAGCATTTCCGAGTCTAGAAGTCAGACTCGTTTTGTATATCCGACATCAAGTTTTACCGCCACATTAAAAAATGATGGAGATTTCATGTATGGCTGTAGGACCATGAGGAATCCCATGGACAAGTATTTCTAGATTTATAAAACATTTTCTCAAAAATCGAGTGCCAGTTTTTTCTAATAATTGTGCATGCATCAAGAGTGAAAGAAAGAGTTATAAAATTTTTGTTTTAATTCAAAAGAAATTGGCGTACCATAGGTATTTTCTGAATCTTCCATGAATGGAAAATTCCGAAAATACCACATTTCCTTACATCAAAAAAATTTTTTTTTTCAATTTCTTTCTAGTCGATAGAATTCGTCCGAAAAACAATCGACTGAATTTCCTGATTCATTTTTATACGTTAGAGAGATGTCTTGATTAAATGAAAGAAACTCTGGTTAGTACAACAAAAAAGAAATGAAGTAAATTAATATTTTAAAGTCGCAGAGCGAACAATAACAGGATGATGGATCATCTGATGCGCTTGGATGAGATATTTTACAATGACTCGATTGCGACAAGTGACAGATCTTGGAGTCCTCACAACAGTCAAGATAATAAAAGTACTGACGGCAGCAATGATCCTAATTGTAATATTCTCGCGGAGACTAAAAGTCTACCACCTCCGAGTCCGAAAAAATGCAACTCTACACTGCCTTCCGCTTTCATTTTAAGGTTAATAATGTTGGAGATGTTTCGAATTCAATACATCTTCAATCAATCGAAATAATGTTCATGTTGATCTGCATCTTTTCTAGAGAGAAAAACGCGCAGAGATTGGAATTGGAACATTTAGAGAAGAAGCTGGAAATGAGGAGTTTGAAAAAAAGAGGTTCTGAAAAAAGGAAACACTATAAAAAAGTTCCTTTGACCTCGACCCTTCCCTTGTACGACAAATTATTGGCTGAGAAAGAAGAAAGGTAATCAACATTGTTCTGTTTGATTTATTTTTAAAAAGTCTAGGCAGTAATACTTATCGAAACGTTTGTTGTTTGTGCTATATTGTTTGGAAATAAAGATGAAACTGAAAATGCAAAATTCTAGAAGCCGAATAGTTCGGGAAGAAAGTGCTTTGAATTTGCTGTCTCAAGTTCGACCTTTCAAACTGGAATGTGATGGTCGAAGCAGGGCATGGAAATGCCTCATGTCGCGATCGAGCCCGGAATTAAGTGGAAGAAGGAGTGCTTTCGGCACGTCATCAAGCTTCAAAGCGACACCCATTCCTAAACATCTTTTCAATCCTCCCATGTGCCAACGGATCTTGCAAGACGAATATTTCAGGTATCATCTTTAATTACACATTTATTTTACATCATAATGCCTTTCATATTTTCGAACCTCTTCTTCGTAAATGAGATATTTAAGTACGAAATCTTTTATTGCACAACTCACGAAAATTTACAGACTTTTCCAGTCGTTGACTCTACAGTTTTCTGATATTCGAGAATTTTAATTAATTATAAGCAATAGTTATTTGTACCAATAGCGAAAATTTCTGGAATATTCCGATATTCAAGTATATCATAGGAATCAAAATCGAAACTGGAACAAAATTGAATAAAATTGAGGATTATCATGTTTTTTCAAAAAACAGGCAGCTGCGGAAAGAAATTCGAGCTATGGAATTACTGAGATCGTCTTCCTTGCCTCCTTCAATGGCCAAAAGACAAAGGGCGAAATCTGCGAGTATAATTTATTCTCAAGACTCGAAGGATTCAAGCATCAGCGATAAATCGCGCAGTAAAAGAGGGAGTGGGAAAAATGAAGAGGAGCGTGCTGCAGCAGCAGAAGAGCCTTTTTTCAGATCGCGATCGGCGATGGCTTCATTATCCTCGATTCGGCAGCAGTCTAATCTGGCATCCTATTTAAGGTGCCAAGCCTCCCGGTATTTCGAGAGCTCCTGCTACTGTTTTTACTTGCTCATTTCCCAAAACCACAAATCTTGATATTTAGTGACCTTGTTATAGTTAAAAACCAAATACATGTGATTTTACCAAGTGCCCACCCTAACAGCATACTTGGTCCCGGGGACGTCCGTAGGAAGTCCCCGGGACTTTGGGACATCCCAAGAACGTCCCGGGGATGTCCCTGGGACTTTCGTGCTGTGAGGGCAGATATAATAAATATACACGTTCAGTATTTAATTTTGCATGCAACTTGAGAGATTTCAGGGAATTTTGATCTAGCGAGTTAACGAATTGAATTGGTTGTTTCAAGTGAAAAAGCTGAGCTTGAAATTCAAAAACACGTCCAAGAAAAAGTTCGAGAACGGGAAGAGAAACTCAGGAAATCTTTTCTAGCACGAAAGCCAGCGTGGAAAGCATTGAGGACTTCAGCTAGGTATTGACGATTAACCACATTGCATTATTATTATTATTATTATTATTATTATTATTATTAACGTTTGAAAACACATTTCAATTTAATTTTGTTATGTGAATAAAAATTAAACTTTTTGCTGCAAATCTAAATTGAAAAATTAACAATGAAGCTACAAGTTTTGAAAACTCGAAAAAATAATTGAAAAACGACCTATTTTTCAAGTGAATTAAAGTAATGAATCGACAGACGTGAATTTCAAGTCGAGTCTTGATTTTTAAGCATCAAGAACCGAGTGCGTAAAAATAATAATTAAAGCAAAAGCGACTATGACCAAAAATGAGTCGGTAACTTTTTTGTCATTATCAGCTTCTGAAATAGTAATCTCAAGTTATAATCAAGCATTTTGAGAATTTGTAATTGTTGACTGTATCAGGTACGACCACGAAAGAGATTTGAAATTACGAAACAAACTGCGACAAAGCGAAGCACGTGAACAAGCTGAGCGTCATCGAATCCAAATGGAAATGATGCTGGACCGCGTGACTCAAATCCCAGCGCTTTTTGAACGTTACTCTCAGGTTTAAGATAAATTTCAGAAAACTCGAAGGCAACGAAAGACATTTAACTGCAAAAACATGATATTAATCTCTACAAACCCAAGCAGCGTCATTGTCATAGAGTAATTTTTATAAGTCACGTGTATTTTTAGAACTATCGGGAAAATTTTCAATTATATTCAAAATTGAAAATGCGAAATGGAATGCAGCAGCCTATAAGAAAGGATTCAATGAACAAGAAGCATCGCCAGTACAGAAAATACAGCCCTCGCGAGTCGAGTAGCAGTCCCAGGCCAAATTCCGGCTCCCCATTGAGCTCCTCTGTAACTTCCTCTGGGCATCATCCTTCGTCCAAATCGTCCGGCGAGTCGTCGCGAAAAATTTTGATACGAAAGCTTGATGACAATGTTCGTAATGCCAAAAAAAGGGGGGGAGAACGAGGAGCTTTGAAAGTATCCATCAACGAAACTGCTGAGTTCATCCAAGATGATTATTATAATATTCACGAAACAACATGTGTTGACCAAAATGATATCATCAGTTTTCACGATACTTGTTGACCTCGCAAAAACCTTGTGTGAAATGGTTATTCATTTCAGTAACCTGTCGAAAAGTTTTGTTTTTAAAGAACTTTAAGAACCTCGTTCTTTTATCCGAAAACCATCCTTTCGTGAGAACTTATTTTACTGGAAAAAGGCCCTCGTTTTTGTTAAAGCCATCATTTTTTGGAGAACTAAACATTTTCAAAAAATGTTCAATTTTTTTATAATACATGCAAAAGTAACCAGCGAATTTCGATGCTTGTGACGCAAATTTGGCCTAAAAAATTGAAGTTACAAGGATTGGGCTGAAATCTCATTATGTGATGGTACAAAAATATTTTTTAATCGCTATGAAAAAATAAATGCTGCCTATATGTGGATGTTACATGTTTCATTCATCCCACAACCATTTTGCATCACTCGTTATTGACAGCAGAGAGTTGATGTTTTTTCATACTGACCTACGTTTTCAAACAGTTTTGATTAGAATAATTCCAGTTTTTGAAAATATTGAGTTTTTCGGTTTTACTATAGTTGCGCTGGGAAAATTATCGCATTTGTGGGAAAATTTCAATTTTCAATCGTATCGATTGCCTTATCGTTAAGAAAAATACTGCGTCACATACTCAGAATACGTCAATTTTGGAAAAAACGATTTTAGCAGTTGTCTTCAGCTCGTGTTTGCTTATGTCCCCTTGTAACTCTTATCCTTATAAGGCGCCTTATAAGGAGACCTTATACAATTCTTATAAGGGATACATAGCCTTATAAGGCGACCTTATACAATTCTTATAAGGAAATTTTTTCCTTATAAGGATATCCTTCCATCCCTTATGAAAAAAACGCTCAATTTTGAGCGTATACTCTCAATGTTGAGCATTATTTCGACCCCTCCACTTTGGGCGTCCACACTCAACTTTGAGCGTTTAAAATAATGCTCAAAAATCAAAACTGAGGGTATGCCTTTCCCTGCAAAAAAATTGTTAAATATATTTTTAATTCATAAACTGTCAAGGAGTACAACTAATTTTTATTATATTCACGGTAATTGTCTGTAGACGTATTATATACTGTAAATACCAGATAAAAAACTGCTTCCAACCGGGAGGTTCGAACTTAGGTCCTTCTCGCGTGAGAGTCCGTAACTGATACCACTGAGCTATCTAAGGTATAACATCTAAATCGGAAACATTTTCTCTTGTACGAATTCTGAAAGGAGTAATCATATTGAAGAATTGTGTGAGCCTGTTATCGAAATGTAGTTAAACACACTGTGCAATAAAAGTTGGGTCGAAAATTAATGAAAAATTCTTTAGTTTCATTTCAAAATAAGGGTTCAGCTACTTGGTTTGCAGAAACCTTATGTTTATTCAAAAAAAAAGTCAATTGATTCTGTGAGTAAAAGCGTCGCATGTTTAGGGTACTGCTTAATTGAGAAATTTGATGTGGAACAAGTTCGCTATTTGTACAATTCAGAAAAAAAATTTCAAATAAAACACATTATTTAGGTATCGAAATCGTCGGAGCTGATTGTAATTAATATAAAAAGTATTAAAGCAAAAATGATAGGCGTGAGAAATTTTTTATGTGCAAATCCGAACACGCATGAAAACGCATTATAGATAATGATTTGCAAAATAAATACACGGAAAAAATTTTTGGGCAAAAATTACCAAACCATTTAGGATTCGTGGACAATGGTGAAATTTTGTCACTTTTTCCCAAAAAATATTGTAATTTCTACCACATTTTAGGATTTCTTATCTAAAATGTGGTAGAAATTACTATATTTTTTGGGAAAAAATCACAAAATTTCACCGTTGTCCAGCGAATCCTGAATCTTTGGTAATTTTTTCCATAAAATTTTTTCCGTGTATTATTGTGTTAAGAATTTGATGATTTCTTTATTGATGTGCCTAAAAATCGAAAATGAAATTTTTCATATGTTGAAATTTTTCGTGCGCTTCTTGAAATGTAAAAAATTTACAATTATTTAAAGAGGACTGCTTTCTACGTACCTGTAAAGCGAAAATTTTGCCTGGAGTTAGTCATTAAACCTTTATAAATAACTTTCATATTCGATGATCATTTCTAAATTCTGTTAATCACATGTCTGTGGTAATAAGTAGTCAACAAAAATAAGGGAAATCTGAACATTATATGGTGCCTTATAAGGAAAATCTGAACCTTATAAGGTGCCTTATAAGGTCACCTGCAACCTTACGAGGTCCATTATAAGGTCCCTTATAAAGCTGAAATTCCTTATAAGAATTGTATAAGGTCGCCTTATAAGGTCAAAATTCCTTATAAGGATTGTATAAGGTCGCCTTATAAGGATCAAAAGTCTTAAAAGGATTTTGCCTATTCTTATAAGGAATTTTCCAATCCTTATAAGGATCAAAGTTACAAGGGTCACGTGACATCATGACAATAATCTGACCGTCACACTACATCGCTAGTTGCATTTAAAATGGTCGCTTCAGTCAAACAATGACATTGGATATTTGGCAGATGCAACGTCGTCGAGATAGAAATAAAAGGGAATTTTAAGTTTATAGCTGTATTACTCTACCTGTGATATGCAGAGTGCACCGCAAAAAGAAAAAAAAAGAAAAGAGGGATGTGCGAGTTGTTCGGAAATAGAAAGTATAAAAAAAGAAAAAGCGTGGAATATTATAATAAGACAATGTTTGCGGGATTTGGGAGCAACTATTGGAATCTGAGGAGCTCCGCCCTCGACGGGATTACCAGCATCCCTCTCTGTACCACAATTGCGCAGATAAATTTGTGACGTCATCCCGAGGGCGGAACATTGCAAGGTGCAACCCCCAGTAAATCTTCTTATCTCTACTCGATATACAACCGCCGCGGCGCACCTTTCTCTTGTATGTATGTGGTACCATCGTAGTCAATCAAAGCAGCTATATTCGATTCAGTACTATTTTTACTACCCTCCTGCTCCCGCCAAAAGTCACGCGCAGCAACATCGTCATCATCATCATCGAGTATTTTACTACTTATTATTCTCATTATCATTTCCTTGCTAAGTTCTTTTTTTTACTTGTACAAAATAAATTTCCGTGATGGAGATTTTACTTTTCTTGTTCTATGGTGCTGGTGCTGATGGATAATAATAATAAAGAGTGTTGTACAGTGTGAGGATAAACCGGAAATAAGGAACCCTATCGTCTGCGGTAATGGTGAGATTTGTGGCATTAAACAAAAATCTACACGTGCTTTTTTTACATATGGATGCTATTATAGTGGTATAATCCTTTTAAAATTGAAAGCGTCTATTATTTGAGTAATATTTATATTATTATTAAATAAAAAAAGCATACAATTGCTAAATAATCGTGTCATATGAAAAAGACTTAATTAAAGAATTTTTCATCCAATTGCAGAAAATGATTGCATTTTGTTCATCCAAAAGGCGAAAAACTTGTAAAACATAAATATTGTATACACTTATCGAAGAAATAAATAAAATGTGTTTTACTTTGTAAAACTATTATCGTTTGGAATATATCTGGAAATTCACTGGAAATTCACGATCTTGCATCATTAGTCAAATTGTGTAAAATCAATCTTTATCGTCATATACCATTCTTTTTGTGTTTTTGCCTTTTGTTAGAAATGCACAAGTTTTTGGCAATTTTTAAATATTTAATGAATAGGTTATGAGCTCTCTATTTTTTCTTTCAACATTTCTTTTTTCTCGTTTCCATGTTTGCTGTTGACATCATTTCAATCATCACCATTTTTCTCACATCAGCTGTTGCACGTACTGCACGCTGAAAGTTTGTTTTCAAGAAAAATTGTCGGCGATTAGAGAATGATATATGTCCTGAATTGTGATGCAGCTATCAGAGGAATAATCACAAATATTAAAAATGTTGTTTGTTGCACTACGTTACTTGTTTAGAATGCAATTCTAAATAATCGAATCAGAGATTTCTAGAAATTTCGATAATATTCCGATCGCAGAATCATTGTTGTGGAAAAAAAAATCTGCGGTATTTTTTCAAACGAAAGAAATCTCGTCACTTTCTGAATTTCAAGTCTCAAATTTTCATTAACATCATTTTCATTGAGGTTCAACGAGTTTTCGTAAATTGTCGAACACAGAAAATCGTTCTTGACGTGAAAAATTTTTTCAGGTACGTCTGACGAATCCATCGAAAATAATCATGTTGTTCAACTCAAAATTGGTAAGTATAAATTTATTTTTCAATCAAGCATGTCGATGGAGACGAAAAAGCTGGGCATGTATTCACGTGATAATGTCGTCAATTTTCTACGTGTTTTTTTTATTTGAGACACCCTTGCTGCAAGGGGACATATTGTTGAGTTCCTTTTTCATCGAGTGCGTATAGGGCGGCCAACGCGACACAATGAGTCTAAAGAATGTCGCAGAACAATGCGAAAACTTGGCATGTCATCGAGAAAAAGTAGAACGGAAAAACTGTTAACTAATTGGCTTCCCCATACTAGCCAGTAAACTCATCATCTTGACGAGAGTACACGGAGAAAACAATGTGGTTGTCACAACCTCATAAATAGTAACATTTGCTCCAACTATTTTCATGATTGAGACAACCTCACTTGTGATTGGTGCAACCACATTAAAAATTACTACAAGTATCACTAAAATTGCAGTAACTTTTAATGTTGTTGCACAAACCGCAAATGAGGTTGTCTTGACCATGAAAATAGTTGGGGCAAATGTTACTATTTATGAGGTTGTGAACCTTGTCCGGGGAATTTTGCAGACTGCTCATTATTCCAAGAATGAACATGTGAAAAGAAAAAAGAATGTATAAATTATCATAAAAAAATGTTTGGTTCAAGTGGAAAAAAAATGATTTTCGAAATTTTCAATATATAAATTTTAAATATATGATGATGAATAATAACAATATATATAATATATTTTAATGTATAATAAAGTGGAAATCCAATTGAATTCTAAACTGAAATTATGGGAGATAAAAGGTAATAACGATATATATGTAAGGGGACGCCGCGATTAGCTACCCTTTGGAACATGCTTGCTAGAAATGCTTGCCCCCACCGATCAACAACAACGAGCTTTTCCTTCTGGCTTCACAACTCGCGAGATTATGTACATAACGCACTCGTCATGTTTGTACGAATAATTCAACATGGGCTTTACGAGCAGTAAGATTACGAGATTTCCCGATTCATTACACGTGCGAGCTATGTTTACGCTGGCCACTTGTAAATATCAATAAGCTCCTCTATTAAATTCAACATGTTACGGATTCACTCTTGACACATGGCAATAGAAAAGAAACCCTCATCCCTTTTTTGACACCCCTTCTTACTATCATTCACGTTTCTCATCAACAATTTTCATTAAAAACCATAATTCATGCAATTAACAAACTGATTAGTGTCGTAGTAAACTATCTCCGAAAGTATTCCTTCATTTTGTAAGATTCGTCAATTTATACCTATATGTTTTATCGTTTCAACACATGAAATTCATTTACTTCAATTAGTTTCAATTAAGATCATTATCAGAAATTTGTGAAACTATAGAGGAAACTGGTGATTTTCTCAAGTCAACCATTTCGAAAAATAAATAAAAAAATATTTCAGCCTTATTAAATGAATACAGTGGCGTAACTACCACCGGTCCTACCAGTTTCAAAAACCGGGGCCCCAAGCACTAAGGGCCCCCCAAATGTTGTAAGAGAAAAAAGTTTTTTTTCTAATCTGAATATAGGAAAAGAATGTTCAATATGAAAAAATAAAAAATTTTGATTTGTTCTAATAATTATTACTCGTTGCCTGCTTGATATTACATTTCTATTGTGTTCTTTTTTTTTCAAATTTTCACGCTATTTCAGTCGAGCATGTTTTCCATGTTCCATTCTTGTGAATATTTTTTTTTTCGTTCAAGGTTTCGGGAATTTTTCACACGAAATTAAGAGGGACAAATATCGAACAAAAACAAACTTCTGTTAACAATTTTTGTTGCTGTTTCATGTATCATCATTTTTTTCAGTCAAAATCATGAGCTTAAACGACTTATATGTGGTTCAAATAATGATTTTTGGAGTTCAATTTTAAACGTGAATTGCTTTTTGAGGAGCAAAGTTTAAGGTACGTTTTGAAGTCAATGTACCTCTGATAAGTGACTGCAACCTTATAATATATATTATAGATCTTAAGAATTTTTCCATGCAGTTATGTTGTGACACTCGCATCATTCAGCTTTATTTGAAAATGAAAAATTCTACGGAACAATAAATAAAAGTTACACCATCTAGATTTCTTAGTGAAAATAACGTTTTCTCTGTGTTTCCCAATATTAAAATTGCTCAATCTGCAATTTAAAGTCTAAAGTTAAAATTTAAGAAAAACATTGAAAGATTAGAAGTGGACATTCAAAATTTGAATTACATGAACTAAAACTAAAATTCAGAATTAAAAATTTAACAAAAATGAAATCCAAAACTCAAAATATTAACACGTACAAGAAAGGTTCTAACTGCAAATAAAAAATTTAACATCAAGAATGAAACTTTCCATTCAAAATTTACTTAATGATACTTCAATTTGAAATCAAAAATTCTCAATCATGACGACACATGCAAAATTAGAAATCTTTGATTAAGCATAAAAAATTGCAATTTTAGATACAAATTTTTAAGATTCAGAATTTGAAATGGGAAATTTGTTGACAGCTTTAAAAGTTAACCCTGGAATTTAGAACTCACGAATTGGATCGAACATAAAAAAATTTTTTCTAAACAGTTTCAAATTCGAAATTTGTAAGGAACATTACAAATAATGATGAACCTAGAACCAAGAATGCGAAATTCTAATCACACATAAACCATTCAAAATCCTTTATTATATATTATAATTTTCAATCAAAAATCAAAAGGATTGAGGATTTGAAAAACCAAAAATGTTGAGATTGAAATTGAAACTCATACTTGATTATTCTAGTGCAAAATTCATATTTGGCAACAAACGATGAAAAATTAGTAATATTAACTGGTAAATAATACTCGAAAATAATTAATTAAACAGCCAAACATACAAAGTACCAACGCAAAACTAATTATATCAATATACAATGGATAGTAAAAGTAAAAAATTTTGTTTTAACAAATGCTTTTAATGTCAAAAGTGTATCCAAACCTCTAAACTTTAAAATTCAACATTTTGATAGAAAACAAATTTTAATTGTAGAACTCAAAATTTGAAATTTAATATTTTGAAATGAACATAGGTTGATTGAAATTCGAAATTTCAAATCTAGAATCATAAATTTGAAATCGAATAATTCACATCGAAAGTCTGTTATTGTGAATACGATAATACATTCCTAGTCAAAAAAAGAAAGTAAGATATTAATAAATAAAAATATAAAATTTTCAATATAAAATAAGAATTTATGATTTCTCAATGATGATTTTGGATAAGAAAATTGAGATTCAAGCTTTCGAATTCAACTCCTTTTTTATAATATAGCATAAATTACTAGTTTTATAAATGAAGGTAGGATATATGTTTGCAATGAAACAGTTGATCACTTGATCCTTTTTTTCGACACCATCTGAATCTGTGCCTTGGATAGTACATCCCTTTGAAATCCTGAGCAATGAATATTTTTATTTAAGATGGGAGGAAGGGTGTTGAGGAGTAAAAGTTCAAATGATTCAAAAAATTTTCTTGGTAAGGGCCCCCTAGTAAGAGTCCGACTGGAGCCCCTATTTCTATAGTTACGCCACTGAATGAATATCCTCAATTTGAGTGTAAAACTCTCAACTGACGAGGGTGATTTGAAGCTTCAACTATTTGAGAGAGTTGATACTAGAAATTGTTTGAACGTCTAGTCAACTCGATATAGAAAAGTTACTGCAGGAAGCACGTTCATCCGACTATCGATATTTTGTGAAACGTGCGCGGGAATAAAATAAGAAAAGAATAATATAACCAAGGCAACGAGTCCCTCGGGATTTTCTCTTCGGAAAATTTTCGCATGCGCCGTGCAGCAGTAGGGCGGGCACCATTATCTTCGACTCGCTCTTATTCGCGCTTCATGCTTACATATTATATGCATATACTACTTCCCCCTCCCCCCCCCTTCCCGAAAGTACTTTTTTTCGCCATAAATTCTGGAACACGCATTCTCCATATTATTATTTTCCTCAACAATATTTTTAGGTTATTACATAAATATAATCCCTCGTCAAATTAAAGTATTTTTGCACCGAATTATTTTATAGCAACATTTTGCACAATCATTCAGTTCTCGCACCAAGTCATCACATCAGTTTTTAAGACATTTCATCTATTTTATCTGTATTTTTTTGTTACAAAAACTCTTGTTAATTTTCATAATTTTTTTCCCTCCATTTTTCCGAGTTTCCCATAAATTATTTGCTTTTTTTTTCGCAAAATTTGGTAGTTTTTTTATGTCAGCAGAGTAATCATCGGTAGTTTTTTGTGAATCTACCAATAGCTTCGTGTATGTACATGTTTTTCTACGCACTCCAAGTTTCTGTAAAATTTGGCATGGTTCAGGAGTGGAATTCTAGTCTTAGTAGTTTGTATTTTCAAGGCTTCAGAGTTTTTGAGTGGAAATAATTTGAAATTTAATGGCTCGAGAATTCTAAGGCAAAAAAGTCTGAATTATAATCAAGTAACTATATCTTATTTCACTTTCATACTAAACTTGGCAAGAAATTACGATTCAGAAACGAAAAATACAATTTTTAACGAAAAAACTGTGATGAGTATTATCTGAGAGCGTCAGAAAATTACATAAAAACGCAAGAGAATATAATGAAAAATATTTACTATAAATCAGTAAAAAACGGACCTAAGAACTGCATAATGTTGTAAAAAAATACTACGAGAAATAGTCCAAAATTGAACGAACAAATTTTTAAAATTTTCAAAAATTATCATACAGCTTATTTGAGACTTAATAATTTATCGGTAGGTTCTGTTGATGAGATCGATAGTTAATCATTTCATTTCATATGGCTTTTACAGAAAATAAATAGAAATACAAAAAATTACAAACTTATTTAAAGCGATACAGGAAGAAAGTGAGACAAAAAAAAGGAAAATTTGTTGAAAAAACTACAAGGAATAAAAAAAAACAAGAAAGACTAATATCTTTCTCAAGTGTATAAAAGTTTCTAAAACATACCTGTTGTAAATCACGAAAAATTTAGAATTTTAATGACAATAGCAGACAAGTACTAAAAACTCGTCAAGATTGTAAAAAATTACAGAACCCTTGTTGCGATGTTGTAAATTACCGGTTAATTCTGTACAAATAGGCTGCAGTCCGAATAGTGATTCCTATTTTTTTTTCATAATTTTTCATTTTTTTCCCAATTTTTTTAGTTTTAATTGCATAGTTGATACCAAATCATTATTAATTTTCATTCTTCTATAGTTTCACAAGTTTTTTTTATTAGATTTTCCGCAATTATCAGTTGAACGATTATCTACTATGCGTTTGCAGCTTCATACATTTATTTATATTTCGTATTTTTAGAAAATATTATTTTCATATATATTATATACAGGGTGTCCCAAGGTCCGCGATAAAAAAAATCCTGAATTCCTTTTTCAATTTCGAGTCGAAAAGTCCTTTACCACTTTTTGCAAAACTCAAAAACAAAGAAGTTATTCAAA
>JAPYZL010044873.1:0-12126 GCA_030522825.1 Platygaster orseoliae
TGCATTTGTGCCAATAAGTATACTTGGGTAGATCGGTTGGTATACTTTTTTCGGCAAAATCAACTTTTAGTTGACTTTGGTATACTCTGGTAGACTAAAATTACTCCGGTATACTTTTCGTTTTTTCTACTCGGAACGGAACGGAGCGGCAACGGCTTATGGGATACGGGCTTTGACAATTTTACTGTTGACGTGGGCCCGATGCAAGACGTGTCTATCATCAAGTATTTGTCATTCGTCTAACGATTGCGCTCTAATGTATGAGATAACTGGCAAAATGTAATGATCAATGACATTGACAATGACAATGATAAGATACTATGAAAGCTTTTTTAATATCGACGCAAATTTCATCATGGTACAAAACTTTTTTGAATTTAAAGCTTTCAAAAGTTGAATTGCAGATTTTTCAATTTTACGAATAATTGTTGGGAATGTTGGGAAATGAGGAATGTATATATAGAAGAGCGAATATTTCGTAACATTAAGTAACATACACTGTAAAAAGAACTTCCAGGGGAAAGTTTTTATACTTTACAGGAATTGGAAATTATCCATATATTTTTTTTAAATTTCCGTAAAAAATGGGAAAACTTCTAACCACAAGTACAGTGGCGGATCGAGGATTTCGTAAGGGGGGGGTCCATGACTTAAAATTATATATCTATATATATTATTTTGTATATATATGTATACGAATAACATCTTTTATTTTCCCGAAGGGGGGGGGGTCCAGACCCGACCCCCCCCCCCCCCGGTGGATCCGCCTCTGCACAAGTATGAAAAAATTGCGGTCATTTTTTTACAGTGTATGTGTATCCGTAAATTTAAAGCTGCGATGGATCAAATTCAAAATCATCCGATTTTACGAATGATTACTGAAAATGTGTAGAAAGATGTAGAATTATAAAAAAAGCGAATATTTCTCAATAATTACAAATAACAAATGTACTGGATTTGTACTTCAAAAGATTGATAAATGGATGTAGAAATACAATACCATACATTGTTTCTCTTTTCTCTGACTAGTGACTCGAAAAAAAACTCTCTAAATTACTTCCAGTGACATTTTCACTCGAATAGAGTGAGAATTCTGCAAATCAAACTCGAGAGGAAATTTCACTCTATTTGAGTAAAATTTCAATCGTTTATTAGAGTGATGATTCACTCGAAAATATGTAGTGGCTTAATTTCTTTGATTGCATTATCATTTTAAAAATTTCACTCGAATAGAATGAAATTTCCACTTGAGTTGGATTTGCAGGATTCTCACTCTATTCGAGTGAAATTTCACTCGAAGGAATTTAGAGAGAAAACATATTGTTTAATTTCGTATAAGATATTCGAAAATCGACAATTTCAGCCGTAGGTTTTTTTTGCTGCCTCAAAAAATATTTTTTGCTATACCAGAGCACGTACTCTAGATTTTTAACACAAAAGATTTATTAAGACAGCAAAAAAATAAGCTACTGCTGCAAAAAAAATTCCGTTTTGTCAAGTTGTATTCAAAAAACACCTCTTTTTTGGCTAATCCTTTTTTACTGGATTCTAGTACGTTATTAGAATTTTGTGTAATACAAAGTTCTTTCGAAGCCACTATTATTATTTTTTTTTTTTCAATTTAGTTAAGAATTATACATTTTCTTTTCCTTCGTGAACTAACATAGAAATATTTGTTATTTCTTCTAGATTTCAGTAAGTATATTTTTATAATTATTTTTATTTATTGGATAATTTTTTAACATGATTCGTTCGCATTATTTTCTATAGTTTGTATGTTCAATATTAATACTCATTGCTTTTCTTTATTTTTACACACAAAAAAAATTAATTTCATCCAAATTTCAGGAAGAAGTTTGAACCCCCAAAAACCCTCTTCTGCCTACGCACCTGTACCCAAGAAGAACTAAATGGATCTTTTACTGAAAAAACTTTTCGATCATTACAAGAAATTTTTTTAGCAAACATGAATAATTTTTTACAGCGAATATTTTATTTTTACAACTTTTTGAACAAATTTACAGTTTTTATTTAACGATTATATAAAAAATGTGTCTACTTTTTTCCTAATGAATATATTGTTTGCGAATAAAATTTGTTTGCTTAAAACACATTGCTATAAAAAACTGATTTTTTTCTTTTTGTAGATTGAAAATTTGAGGAAGAATGAAAAAAAAATTTTTACATAAAATTCTTTTGACAGTTATCGACAGTGTGCTGCATTATTGATAGAACCAACTAGCGATATTGTCACTTTTTAAAAACTACAATTCACGTTTGACAATTACACAGCATTTTTGGTACACATAATATTTAGTGCGTGTTTTTCTGTGTTATTTTCCCAAAAATTTCAACGAAATTTAGAAAAATGGTGAGTAATTATAGTCCTGCCTGAATAAAAAAAAAAAAAAAAAAAAAAAAAAGCAATTAAATTTAAGATAAAAAATTGTTTCAATAAGTCCTTCTTTAAAAAAATCAAAACTTTAAATAAAATAATATGCTTGTCATGGACTGTTTTTAATATTCATAATTTATTTAGAGTATAAAAACTTTTACTACTACAGTAAATGAATGGTTTTATAAAATAACGGCATTTTTTTGTCTGTATTATTATTGTTCTCGTTTTTGACAGTTTCAATTGTAGAATATTCTAAAAATTCTTAATTTATAGTCTGGAGGCAGTAATTTCTAGACTTTTTTACAATTGAAACTGTCAAAAGCTACAACAGTAATACAATTGAAAATGTTATTATTTAAATTATTTTGTATAGTTTTTGCGAAAAAAGATTAGTTGTCGAAAAGCTAAAAAAAATATTCTAAAGCTTTTTAAAAAAATATCCAAACTTTTTGGTTTTTTCGGCATTAAAATACGGTTTTTTTCTCTTTTTTCATATTTAAAATTTATAATCAATAAAAGATAAAAATTTAAGTAATAAAAATATAAGTTTATACGAAAAAAAAAGATAACTGTCAAAAAGCCAAAGAAAATATTCTATAGCTTTTTCAAAAAATGTCCAATTTTTCAGTTTTTTTTTTGGTGTGAAAATACAGTTTTTTCTCTTTTTTCATATTAAAAATTTAAAATCAATAAAAGATGAAAATATAAGTTATAAAAATATAAGTTTATACAAAAAAACAAAAAATAACTGTCGAAAAGCCAAAGAAAATATTCTATAGCTTTTCAAAAAATTTCCAAATTTTTCGGTTTTTTTTTTGGTATGTAAATACAGTTATTTCTTTTTTTTTATATTAAAAATTTATAATCAATATAATATATTAAAATCTAAGTAATAAATAAATAATAAAAAAATAAGTTAATAATAATAAAAAAATAAGTTTTCACCAAAAAAAGATAACTGTCGAAAAGCCAAAGAAAATATTCTACAGCTTTTTTAAAAAATGTCCAAATTTTTCGGTTATTTTTAGTATGAAAATACGGTTTTTTCTTTTTCGTTTATATAAAAAATTTATAATCAATTAAAGATAGAAATATAAGTAATAAAATTATAAGTTTATACGAAAAAAAGATAACTGTCGAAAAGCCAAAGAAAATATTATACAGATTTTTTTAGAAATTCCAAATTTTTCGTTTTTTTTTAGTATGAAAATGCAGTTTCTTCTTTTTTTTTTATATTACAAATTTATTATCAATAAAAGATAAAATTATAAATAATAAAAATATTAGTTTATACGAAAAAAAAGATAACTGTAAAAAGCCAAAGAAAATATTCTATAGCTTTTTAAGAAAATGTCCAAATTTTTCAGTTTTTTTTTTGTATGAAAATTTATTTTTTTCTTTTTTTTTATATTCAATTTTCAAAATCAGTAATAGATGAAAATTGTGGTTCTTTTTTTAAAACTGAATGATTACATATTATTACTTTTTTTTTGATAAGTAAATTAATTCCAAAACTATTTCAATATATTAAAGAAAATTTTTCTAACAAATTTTACTTTCAACTCACTTAAAAAAACCAACATATGTACAAAATGATTTTATGCCGATAACTATTCATGTTTATTATCGACTGAATTAACTTTTTATTTTTTGGTTATTTCTAGAATTCTGGATCCCAAAATAAGAAGTCGTTGGAAAATGATTATGGTCTACCTAGTCGATTTGATAGTGGGTAAGTAATAATTTTTAATGTATAAAAAACACCATAATTTATTTATAAATTTTAAAAACTGTAAAAGTTTTTTTGTTTCTGTTTTTCAATGTAATTACAGATTTTTTGCTTATTTTAATGTACATTATAATCGGACTTACGTTTGAAAAATTTTTCTTAATAACTCGTATATTATTTATTTATGATTTTCGTTATTTATCATGTATCAATGTTATTAAATATTATTTCTCAATGTTTTATGAATGGTATTTCAATTTATTTACTATATGTTAATTATATCTGTAATGTAATCTGAAAAAAGTTGTGGTAAATATGACAGATACAATGAAATGCAAATAATTTCATAGTTCACAAAAATTCATTATTCTCGAATTTTTTATGTATTTGAATTATTTAACCATTTATAAATAATTCAGAAACTGTACATTACAATTTTTTTAAAGCAAAAGATTTAACGTGTCAATATTCTACCAAACTATAGTATCCAACATTTTTAAGTTAATATAGAAGATTTTGGAATTGTCGATAAAAATTTCAATTCTCTTATTTGCATTGAATAAAATATTATCAAATTAAAATAAAATATGGTAAAACATCAAAATATGTTCGAAACATTTTTTTGTGATGCAATAATTATATTCGGATAAAAAAAGATTCGAAACAAATTTTCATAGTTTCTTAATTATGTTTTTATTTCAATTTTTCATTATTATTCGAAAAATCTCTTGAAATGTAAGAATTTTTATTGATTTTTTTTACATCTTAATTTCATATATCCGACTTTTAAAAAATTCTCTTTAGTTATAAAAAATTCTTCAATAATAACGAATACTCGAAGGTGTTTCTTAATATTCGTTATTAGTATTCTTTGTGTATTCCACAAGTTTTTTCTGAAAGTGACAATTTAAAATTTAAATATAAATAAATTTTTCCCTAAAAGTTTTTTAAATCAAATATAAAAGTTCTCGTTTGACTACACAAAATTATTGCTAATCCCCAAAGAAGTTCAAAATGCCGAAATATTTCGAAGAAATAATCAATTTTTTACATAATTTTTCAAATATTGAAACTTGTTTAAAAATTAGAACAAAATACATAAATTATTCATTTTCTGTCTTTGATTCAATTCCAAGATGTTTTTCTTTTCTGACATGAAATAATTGAAATCAATGTAGAAAATTAAGAACTTCGAAACATTTTTTATGAAAGTTGAAGGAAATCAATGATCTCTGTGAAATCATCTATAAATTATAAAACTGTTCGAGTAGGAAATAAAAGTGAAAATCATGTAATTCAATAAATGATTTCAATTCTTCAACATTATCGCATTCTTATATTTTGAAAATTTATGTTACAACTTAAAAATTTAAAAATCGTTCATTATGATTCGTTTTGAATTTCGAAGTTTTTCAAACTTTCAGGCTAAAATGTTGTCTAAAAAAATTTCACTTGAAAAAAAGGTGGAGGAAAATTTTTTCCCAAAACGGTTTTCCCAAGAAAAATGTTTCCCACAAATTTTTTTTTTCCAAAATCTTTTTTCCCTAATCTTTTTTCTTCCACAATAATGTTTTCTCACGCTTTTTTTTGCAATGTCCAAATTTCCTAGAAATCATTTTTTCCAGGCATTTTAATTTCCACATTAAGTTTTTCCCAGAAATTTTTTTCGTACGATTTGAACTGAAATTCGAATCCGACAGTTAATTTCTTTCATAAAAACAACTTTTTGCTACGGTTTGAGTATAATTTAATTTATAATTTAATATTCAATAGATTGTTTGTTTAAGTTAAAAAAGCAAAAGAGAAAAGATCAGAGGATGTATAACATTGTGTATAAATATCACAACTTTGTCGAAATGATCATGTTATTACATACTTAGAATCGTTTGGACCATATGTAGCTATGTTAAATGATTTTGTAATTAATTAATAATTCTATTACATTCTTAGGAATATTGTTAAAGATTTTTAGGGAAAAAAAATTGGGATCAAATTTTTTGGAAAAAAATCTTTTGGGATAATATTTTGGAAAAAATGTTTAGTGGGAAAAAAACATTGGAAAGAAAAAAAATTGGGACTGAATTTTTTGGGAAAAAAAAAACTTTTGGAATAATCTTTCGGTAAAAAAAACATTGGAAAAAAAATGTTTTTGGGAAAAGTGTACCTCAACCGAAAAAATTTTTACAAGAATAAAAAAAAATTATTATAAAATGATTTATCGCAGATCATCGGCGACTACCAAACCCAAATTTTCCCAACACAAATTGGAGGCTGCATTACAAAAGGTAAGCAGAATCTTTTATAGAAAATATTTGACATTATAATCATTCAATCAAATTTTATCAACAATAAGTAACATTACTTCAAATATCATATTTCAAATGTATAACTCATGATACACTCCTTCTCATTTTTAAATACATATAGTTTGTTTTTACAATAAATGAAAATAAATTATTCACTAATTTTTTTATAGGCTAATGCCACAAAATTCGAACAAGATTTCAAAATGATGAGGACCACGCAAGGTCTTCATGCCCCATTGCGCCATGCAATGGAGCTGAATGCTACAAAAAAAGTGGGAAAACTGCCATTTTTGGCATCCTCCTTTGCGTCAAGGGATTCCCTCCTTCACCTTGATGAAGAAATTGGGTAAGAATCGCTCTCATTATGAAAATAGTTGGAAAAATAATTTTTTTCAATATTTATTCAAAAAAGAGAAAAAAAACTATTATTTTCTATTTATTGTTTTTAGGTCCGAAGATATGTACAACACCCATGAGTTCAGGGAGCATATGGGACAACCTCATGCGGTCGTCGAAAAAAGTTTGGGATTACTGTGAATTCCTATAATTAATTGTAATAGTGCACTTATAACATTTTGAATAAATAAAGATGATTTTATGTAATCAAGTCTTTTGAAAAGTTCTTATTTTAAGTAAATTAAATGTTTTCATATGGTGATTCATTGATACTATCATTTTCTATTTTTTCCATTTTAGTTTTTTTTATTCAAGAGAATATTGCACTGTTAAAATTTCAGAGAAAATTCTAGAATTTTAGAAAATACTGAGGTAACATGCAACATGACTCATTTATGTCGTGTCTTTCGAAATAGATATAACATTTTTTTTCCACTGACAATGAAGTCATTTTGGTAGTTGATATCGAAACTAAATTGCACTCTAAAAATAAACTAGAAACTTTTATACGAAACTGAAATTCGTCGAAAATAGTATAAAGCTTGCAACATGGCTCATTTATGTCTTGTATTTCGAAATATATAAAAAGTTTTTTTCCACTGACAATGAAGTCATTTTGGTAGTTGATGTCGAAACTAAATTGCTTGGTTCCTATCATTTGTGCTGTTAAATTGAATAAAAATCATCGTCTAAAGATAAAAAATATTTTTTTTGCTTGAAACGTTCATCGAATTGTTTCTTTGAATATGTTTCATCATCGACAAAATTGTAAAAAGAATAAATCCCCTTTGAACGATTCAAATTTGTACGACGAAATAAGCTTTTGTTATATCTAACATCGATATCATTTTTTAATGACTCCCGTTTTTTTCCTACGATTGAGACAACAAGCTAATATCTACGCAGTAAATTCTAGAAACTGGTGATTGATGCCTAAAAAAATTTTGCCACATAGACAATATGCTGTTGCTTGAATTTTTACACGTATTAGAAATTTAATATCAACTTGACTGAATATAAAATAGAAGTAAAATGAAGAACAATGAGAAAAAGAATAAAGAATTCAATTCGTTCGAGCAAGAAACAGGTTTTTGTACACGTAGCGTCGTTTTTCAGTATTTGAGTAATTTACACTAAAGTCAGTTTTTATATGGATCAATTACAAAAAAAGCATGTTTCTAAATATTAGTATCGCACATTGCTGTACCAATGGTCCTATCAATTATAAAACACGCGAGATTTCGTAAAATATTTTTTTTTATTATATAAAATTACACATTAGAAATTTAATTCAACTTAATTAAATATAAAATAGTCTTAAAATGAATAATAATACCAAGAGAATGTAGGTACTAAAAAACTGCTATTTTTTACATTTTATTATTGTTTTAAGGTTTTTTTTTCCTTGCAAATCAGTTTACTTCGGGTGATTTAGATTTCACCATGTCAAAAACAACGGGTAAATAATAGTTGACAAAGTTTACAACGTTGAAAAATCACACGAGAATTTTTTTTTGAGATTTGAATTATTGAAAATTTGAATCAGAATTTCTGAATTTAGAATTCAAACTAGAATTTGAATCAGAATTCTCAGAATTTCAAAATTCTTGAATTTTTTTAACTAAATTCAATGAATTCTTGAATTCATGATTTAAATTGAAGAATATGAATCAGAACTTTTAGAATTCAGGGAAGTTTCACAGTGAATTCTTTCAATTTCTTCTTTCTTTTAGTAAATTCTTGAATTTTTTTCATTGAATTTTTGAATTTAGAATTCGAATCAGAATTGAAATTTCAGAATTTAATTAAGAATTTTGGAAATTAGAATTGAAAATTCAGAATTGGAATAAGAGTTTTTGAATATAGAATTCAAATTTCAGAAATAAAATCTGCATTTTTGTATTGAGAATTGAAATTTCAGAATTTGAATCAAAATTTTTGAATTCAGAATTGAAATTTTATAATTTGAATCAGAATTTCGAAATATAGAATTCAAATTTCAGAATTTAAATCAGAATTCTCAGGATTTTTAAATTCTTAAATTTTTCCTCTGAATTCAGTGAATTCTTCAGTTTTTTTTTCAGTGAATTTTCGAATTTAGAATTTAAATTAGAATTTTTGAATCTAGAATTCAAATTTCAGAATTTGAATAAGAGTTTTTGACTTGAGAATTCAAATTTCGGAATTTGAATCAAAACTTTTGAATTCATAATTCAAATTCAGAATTTGAATAAGAGTTTTTAAATTTAGAATTCAAATTTTAGAATTTAAATCAAAATTTTTGAATTCAGAATTCAAATTTCAGATTTCGAATCGAAATTTTTGAATATAGAATTAAAATTTCAGAATTTGAACAGAATTCTCGGGATTTTTAAATTCTTGAATTTTTGAATTCATATTCATATTATTGAATTCATTAGTGAATTCTTGAATTCATAATTCAAATTTAAGAATATAAAAAAAAATTCAGTAAAGTTGTACAGTGAATTCTTTCAATTTGTCCTTTCTTTCAGTGAATTCTTCAATTTTTTTCATTGAATTTTCGAATTTAGAATTCGAATCAGAATTTTTGAATCTAGAATTCAAATTTCAGAATTTGAATAAGAGTTTTTAAATTTATAATTCAAATTTCAGAATTTGAATAAAAGTTTTTGAATTTATAATTCGAATTTCAGAATTTGAATCAAAATTTTTGAATTCAGAATTCCAATTACAGAATTTTAATAAGAGTTTTGAAATTTAGATGTGAAATTTCAGAAATCAGATCTGCCTTTTTGTATTGAGAATTGAAATTTCAGAATTTGAATCAAAATTTTTGAATTCAGAATTCAAATTTCAGAATTTGAATCGAAATTTTTGAATTCAGAATTCAAATTTCAGAATTTGAATCGAAGTTTTTGAATTCAATTTGAATTTCAGAATTTGAATCGAAATTTTTTGAATTCAGAATTCAAATTTCAGAATTTTAATCGAAATTTTTTAATTCAGAATTTCAAATTTTAGAATTTGAATCAGCATATTAAACTTCAGAATGTCAAATTTCAGAATTTAAATCAAAATTCCTAAAATTTTTGTATTCTTGAATTTTTAAAAATTTCTTTGTTATAGGGGCTTCGTTGAATTTGTTTTTTCAAGGTTTCACATTACTTTTGGTAAATCTCTGAAAAAAATTTTAGTGTGATTTGTCAACGTTGTAAACTTTATGAACATTAAATAATAGGCTCGAAAAATGAGAAAGTTCACCAAATATTAACGAAAAAACCAATTAGGCTCCTACCTTACGAGTTATTCGAATTTTTGTAGAAGTTTCATGTAAATTAGCAATCCGGTCGGATTGTGACCGTCGCATCGCAGAGGGTCGTGTAACGACAACGGGATATATTACGCGAAACATCATTCGCGCTCTCTTTCTGACTCGCAGTCCTATATTGCGCGCGAGTGGGACACCAAGCGACACTGGCTTTTATGGTTTTCTATGATGGCGATTTTGCTAGGATTTTTATTCTTGATTTCAAATAAAACTCTTCAATTATAATCATTCCTTCGATATACTTATAAGAAATGTGTAATTAAAGAACACTTCAATGTGTAAACATATTTCAACGACAAAAAACAGCTTTTTTGTAAAAATTAGAAAGCAAAACTGAAATGTATCTATTTTCAAATTTTAAACATACGAAACGAAGATTTTGAGGTTGCGTGGCTCTGACACATTGTGCAGTGATAATTTTGAAATTTGCAATATGAACATCAACTTTTATCCTTATATAGCGAATTATAAGTCATCATTCTAATAATTTCATCGAAATAATCAGTATTTTACTGTACAATATTCAATATTATTGCAATCGAAACTTCGTTGACAGAAAATTTTTTAAATATCAATAAATTTTCGTGACAAATACGAAATTCGGCAGCATATTCACTGTAAATAAACGTTTCTCTCAGTGGATAACACGAGAGCCGTGAGAAAACGACGTACGTTTACGCGATGATAATGCGATACGAAAATTCCGCGAGTCTAATTGCGTCATGTCTTTTGAATTAAAAATCAAACGATTCAATTCTGCTTTCAAAGCCGCCGAAATCGTCAATTAGAAGGGGTAATAAAAGGACGCGTATTGCCGAGAAACGCGAGAGAAACCAGTCGCGCGAAATTATGACGCCAGCGGGATCAACGATTGCACGCCGGGGCCTCGCAGGCGCTCATAACTTTACATAAAATTAGTGTCTAAAAGCCCTTCGCGTTCATAGTTCCCCATAAACGTACCAAGCCAACGTTACACGACTTTCAGAGTCGACAAATAAATAAAAAAAAAAATATGCCGGATTTAACAACTAATGCCAGGGGCGTAGGCAAATGAAAATTTCAGGGGCTTAAACACGTACTGGAATTATTATTGATTAAATGATAATAAATTTCATAATTTTGTGATCTGATGAAGTTGTGATTTGGAGAAATGAAACTCAATAAGTAATTTCGAAAATTCGACGACAAGTTTTTTAAATTTTTATATTTATATATTATTTTTGTCACCAGATCTTTGAAAATTCGATTGAACAAATCCTGTATAGGAAACAAATTTTTAAAATATCAATCCCGAAAATTTTTTCTGATTATGATTTTTCGTCGCATTTGATTATCGAAATTCAACTTCATTTCATCATAGGCCACTGTAAACTGAAAAATAATGTTCCCACTATGATTTTCTCGCACGACGAGGAAAAAGAGTATTCCGAAAATTCCAGTGGTCGGAAAAGAACGCACTTTTACCATTGAAAATTTTCTTCAGATTTGCGAATTTAATGTTATACAATCTTAAAACAAGTTTTGTTATTTTCCTCGATTATGACCTTTGTTTTGCCAGCCACGCCATAATTTATTGTTTAATGGTTATTGCGCTTGTCAGCCTGAGTTTGCTGTAGCAGCAAAAACAACAATCCTTTACGCAAAGAGAAATAAAGGATAATTGAGAAAACGTCGCTTGGAAGTTTGTCAATAACAAAGAAGGACGTAGAAAAAGAATACGAATTCGAAATGGTGATGATAATAGATCAGGGCAATTTTAATGGAATTTTTCATTACTTTAGAAAATGAAATTCACTAATTTTTGATAGAAAAATAATAAGAAAACTCAGACTTTTTCGAACTAGTAGAAACACTGTTAATCAATCGTAGTAATTGACTGAATATACTTTGCTGAAAAATATTATTGTTGAGTATTAACTGAAAAAGTTTGAATTTTCAAAATAACATATTGTCTAAAATAAACACCAAGCCTAAGAATTTCACATGG
>JAPYZL010044890.1:0-15443 GCA_030522825.1 Platygaster orseoliae
TATCATAAGGAAATGAAAAGTAACTGGTAAAAAAACTTTTTTCTGCATATATAATGCGTATAAATCTTCTTTTTAAGCCTATGAGAGTTCTTGAGAGATTTTGCGAGTTCTTGAGAGACGTCTCTCAAGAACTCTCGCGCGAAGATCGCCAGGGGTATGACTTTGTTCACTTTGTAATTAGGTGTAAAATCTAAGCCAAGGCTACTTTTCACATTAGACCTAGAAAGGCAATAAATCTTAATGAAAATTTTTAACCCTACGTAATTAACAGTAAAATTTCGCTTCTCTTGAACTGCTTAAATTTCTTTTTTTTTCATACACGCGCTTAAATTTTTCCCCATTACGCAGTCATGTGTATATTACTTTTAAATGTTAATTGTAGGTTACTCGATTATTGAAATTGTTTTCTTAGTCTCATTTTTTGGTACTTAAATCGGAATCTGTTTTATTTGTCCGTACACCCATATTTATGATTACTTGTGCCATTTTCAAGATCTTAATTAAGGGCCTTTGAATATAGAAGCCCTTAGTGATTTTCAATTCCAACTTCCATGTAGTGCAGAATAACAATAAAATATCAGAAATCTTTTATAGAAAGATTTTTCATACCCTCCCACCCTCGACAAAATTTTTACGAATGCCATAAATGTATCTTTTACGATTTTCATATTTATGTAAAATTGTTTACCTCAATTCTTCGACAGAGGATCATATCTTTCATCGTTTTTTGTCCTTCGGAGAAAAAATTGAATGTTTTTTTTTTTTAATTGGCGGTAATTTTATATGTGGAAAGATTTATCTAAAATCTCATCAAAATCAAGATTTTGTTTGGTGAACTATAATTTTCAATAACTAAAAAGTCACTTGTCACTTATGAACGTCATTTTTTGCATTGAGGAAAAAAAACCTTTCTTCTCCCGAATGACAAAAAATTTGAAAAATTCCAGAAATGTCTCGAAAATACCGCTATGAAAAAAGATTCGAAAATTTTTGCAGCAACATGAATTCGTCGCACTTTCTCGCTTTACCACTAAAATGTTTATGAGTAAATCCATCCTTTTATATTCTGATATTCGATTTTTTTTCTTTACATTCTATAGTAATAATACACAACAGTCGATTCTTATTTTATCTTGCGCATATTCTGACCTTAAACAACACTTGGCAAATATTAAAATCCTATTTCGTTTCTTTTTTGTTTGGAAAGTAACAAATTTTTAATTCTACCCTCATATACATATTAAAATCTAGGTTTGTGTGAGTTTTTCAGTTCGTTTTTTGACTTTATTGGAGTTTGCATTTGTTGATTATAATGCAATTTTTCGTAATTCAAGTCAATGTTGTTTTCCTTACATTCTAACAATAAGATATTAATTTACAAATCAATTTAAATTCAAATATATGTTATAATTTATTTAGATGATGATTTTCCAACTTTATTATTAATAATTGTTTTCAAGTTAAGGTACTGTTTTTCGCAGATCACTTTTGGTTCGTAAATATACATTTTTGTACACAAATTATTGCTTATTTGATTACGACTCGACTTTTTTCCATTTTTATATTCATAGCTATATAATAATTTTGAAATATTTTCCTTTTGAATGATCTCAAAAGAATACACACTTCATAAAAATGCATGAAAGTTTTGCTTGAAACAATTAATAATTTAAGTATTTGTCAATTGTTCTTACTCGACACTAAAATTACTTTGACACTCTTAATTTTTTACAGTCTACTGAATTGAATATTCTGCTGCAAAAATTTCCGAATTAGGAAAAATGAAAATACTCATCAAGGCCAGGTTTTAAGATTGTACTTTCAAAGTACAATAATCTACTTTTACACGTAACTAGTTTGTTGCTCCTTCTAGAAGTCCATAAATTTGGTCTCGGACTCAATATTATTTTATCGCTATGAAAAAAATTTTATTTTTCACGCTCGATAAAACCACATTGATTTACCCGTATGATATATAATATATTATATTATTACGAAGATATCGAGTGCACATTTAACATTCAAAATTTCAGCGTGGTCATTTATTTTCAATTTTTCCAGAATTTATTGAACTCCACGTCAACTTGAAAAATTTCCAGAAACCCCGGTGAATTTTTAAAAATAAATTTCGAAAAAACTCTTTGTTATCGGATGAAATATTGAAATTGACACAACCTAGAGTATACTATTAAATAATTTAAATACATACTTTGGATAATATAGAAAATTACTAGGATTGTAAACGACTGAAAACTCGAATCGAATCATTTTGAAATGATAATAAAATTTAGTTTTTTAAATTTTGATACTTCAAAAATGTATTCAAGAAATTAAACAATGCGAATCGGTTCAGGTTTCAACTTACATAATTCCAGAACCGAAAACCCACTTGATATCGGAAATTCGGCCAAATATTCTAAAATTAATGATAATTCAAATGATTTAGATTCAAAAAATTTGGGGCAGAAACTGTCAAAACGTTTAAATTCGTAAATTCATGAATCCCAGAACTTTGAAATAAACAATTTCAAATACTCTGATGTTACAAAATCGATGAAAAGTTTGTAATTCTACATTTAAAGAATCAGAATTTCCTTAATTTCATAACATATAAATAACACAATTTTTGTCAATCTCAGGCTTTCATCCAAAAACAAATGATTTAATCTTTTTTCTACGTAATTCCAGCTTATTCGGAAAGCGGTCGAAAACTTGCGTTTGCCACGTAAAATCTCCCTTAAATGCAACTTATTCAATACGCTATTTAATACACCAGTCGATATGATAACGCATTTAAATGTAAATCTAACTTCGGGAAAAATGCATTCTCGTAAAAATTATTTATATTAATTAAGGCTTCATTATTTTTATTATTACGCTCTCATATCTGTACAGATTAATTACCGGCTAATTATTATTTACGCAAACGCTTTTTTTCGGGTCCCAACTGACTTAAAAACTTACGTATGTTTTTGAGCCCCTTTGTTCGTTCCTGAAATTCACTATGACTCATCAATTTTTCATGAGTGCTCAATTCATTATACATTAACAAATTGTAGATGTATAAGTCATATTCACTAAACGTCTTATAAATTTTCAAGCTATGAATTACTTACATACTCATTCAGTTTTCCATTTGTGACGCAACTTGACAAAAGGTCCTTTATGTCTCACTTGCAGAAGGCACCTTTTATCGCAGCGTGTCACATTTGCACATCCCTTATGTTTGTTTTGTCTAATTTATGTCCATCAACATTATGACAATAGCTTTTTACTTTCTATCAGAATTACAATGAATTTTCGATTTCCAACTAATGTACTATCAACATCCCAGTTATATCTAATGTACCAAAAAAGGTCCAGATGTCTAAACAATTGATTGTTTGTTTTTTCAACGATACTCGATTTCAGCTAATGTATACGCAGTTTGTGTCCCATTCTTAGAATTTGGATCCTCCTGAAATATGGCTATCAGTGTAACACTTCTATTTCACTAATAACCTAATACCATTATGATATTGATTCTTATTAAAACCTTATAAGAAAAGTTTTTCTAATACAACTCATAAAAATAATTTATTTTATTAGAATTTTTGTTATTCTTTATTTGAAAAGAATTTGTTTTCAAACTCAGGTTGTTGTATTTTTTAATTTTAGTGAGTATATTTGCAGTTCCCTTCATTCTTCTTCAAATATGGTTACTACCCATATTTTAAGGATTTCCACAATAATTCGCATTTGAGAAAAAAAATTTGGTGTAGTTACTTAGCACAAGCGTACCAACCTACTTTTCTCATGCAAAGTAATTCCATATGAAAATTATGTTCCTTATAAAAATTCATCTTTTTTATAATATTGTAAAATGTCTCATGAAAATTCCACAGTTTATGAAAAATGTACGGGACTCAAATATTTTATTATGAAAAATTTGATATTTTTTATAAAAGTCTTACTAGTTTTTTTTTTAATTGTTTAAGGTCGACTTTATAAAAAACGGAATTCGTACAAGAAATTTCTGATTGTGAGAATTTTGCCATTTTTTATAAAAATCCAGCTCTTTAGGATAATAGCATACTTATATTGAACTGTATCTCATTGATGAAGTACTTGTTGCACTCATGTCTGAAGAATAGGTGACTATTAATCGAATAAGCCACTAAATATCTCATCAAAAAAATGTCTCATAAATCCTAATTCTACAAACTTGTGTTGGATTTTTTCCACTTTACGTTCACCTAAGACCCGAACAAAGGGGCTCAATTATAAGGCTTTTTCATGGTGGATACAGTGCATTTTTTTCAACTATCCGTTATTCAATAAATATTGTTCTCTCTGAGCAAACGTGATTAACGACTAGAATCACGTAAAAAATCGCAGTAAGTGAATAAATAGCCTTAACAAACCAGCTTTCAACTAATCTTTGATATTTTCCACTTTGTATGGTATGTTTTCAATACCCAACCAACATGATTACGCACGTGATATGTGACAATAATCACGTTCTGTATCAAGTGAAAAAAATCAATTTTCCTTTATATTTAACAATAACAAAGTATGTCCTTACTTCAAGATCCTTAGGAAAAAAGTTATCAAAAATTGACGGTGAGAGATCCAATTTCGAATTTGTTTTGTAGTTAACCTAGATTATTTAAGTTAATTTGTACACACCTAAGGTTAATTCGTGGAAGTCTTGGGATAATAGTTGCTATTTTTCCTTCGCTTTATCTTTAAAACCTTACCGTATCTTTTTTTTTGTTATTATTATTTGTTCAACGTTATTCTACCACTTTATTACTGAGGAAGAAATGTGAGAAATTTATTCGTATCTTCTATTGTACTCGGTGAGGAAGCTGAAAATGTGACTTACTTTCCTTCTTGTACCTACGAGAAAATAAAATGTGGAAAATATAGGACTCGATTCATTTGGTACTATCGTAATGATTGTTAACTCTACATTTTTGTTTGTTTGGAAATTTCATTTTGTTAAAATTATTGCATGAACTTACGTTACAGTGTAATTAATCTCTCATTAATTTTTCTCCAATTTAATGTTGGCTTTTCACCCAAGATAAAATAATGCATTCCACAGCCAGGACACAATAATATTATATTACATCACTCTGACCTCAACACTAGACATTTTTGAATTATTTTGAGGCTATTGTGATGAAAACAACTATTTTGCACCAAGGGCAAAAAATGTCCTTTTTCTATAATACTAACGATGTTTTTCAACGATCATTCACTCGAAATTTTAAAAAATCCGCTTTAATTTCAAAAATCTAAGTTGGATTATATGTTCTTGATTTTTAAGATGAATTACAAACCGTGCCCTGGTGGAACCCTTATTTTTTCCGCCCCTATTAAAGTACTCGTAATTTTCGTTCCCTGATCAAGAATTTTCGAGGCAAACGCATTTCCGACCGACGCGAAAATTAAGAAAAACAATGAGCATACTGTTTCACCGCCTAGTTACTTCCATAGTTCTTCAATACCCGAGTTGTAAATGTCCCCTAAATGTAATAGTCATATTATTAACCATAGTTGCAACAGTTACTATTAGTAATCAGTTTAAACGCTTCAGTGCTGGCGTAATTGTAACCGTAATTTTTGGTGCGTCATAATTTTGTAATTATTTTCTTCACTTGCGATTCGTTATTGTTACAATAGACGAAAATTCGTCAACTTCTCCATACAAATTATATTCATCGATTCCATTGTTCAATTGCTGGAGGTTTTCATTACGATTACTCACGACCAAGAACATTAAATAATTTTTTTCTACCATTGATTTTCTGGAGCAAGAAAAATCACAACAAATATTAATGCGGAATTTCTCGCTGCTCAAAAAATTTTGATATGCGTTTTTTGAAAAGTGAAATGTTCCTTTTTTTCCGTTTTTAGTAACTATTTCAATCACAATTATCTAAGTAGAACTTTTATATTCTGATTGCTTCAGCTTTTACTTATCTGTTTCCACTTACGAGAAAATAGGAGAAACATCGTAACTTGTAAAATTTTGCTAAAACTTTCATCAATGCATTTCAAATGTCTGTATTGTAATACAGTTGTAAAAAAAAAGGAAAGAGAATGTTTTCTTTTTTGGAAAAAAAAAAGATATAAACAAGATAAATAAAGGAAATAAAAAAAAGTCTAGTTACCTGGCATGGCTGTGTTAAAATCTGTAAAAAAAAAAAAATAGACGAAACATTATGATAAGCATTATAAACAAAATAAGTGATTAAAAACAGCAGAAAAAATTTGATTTTCAGAGACCATGCATGACTTTGTTAATTGTTATTTACTTTTTGTTACAAAGATAAAATAATGTGTATAATTTCTGTAGGTATCATCGAAATTATAGACTTTGAAGAGTTGTGTTGCTGTTCAAAAACCGTGCAAGTTTTTTATTCATAAAATTTTGGTGCTGTTAGTTTTCTAATGTTATTTTCATACAAGCATTTTTCAATGTATAAAAATGTTGCATGCTTTTTAACTTGAAAATAGATTTTTCTCACCAGATTTTCAAATACTGTCTCGTTATTTCAACAAATCGTCATCAACTCTAAAAGTAACAGTTTCAATTTAATTTGAAATTCTACATGTCAAGATAGATATTTTTTCAAACTAAAAATCCCATTTTTGATATAATTAATTTGTTGTATCGTATCAAATTTTATATACTATTTCAATTATGGCCATAGGCATTATATATGATTATAGAAATAATGAGAATCAAAGAATTGTGTTAGTGGATGAAGGTGTATTTTTTTAATTCTACAGTTATGTTTCAATTTTATGTGTCTGTAAGAATAACTTAAGAAAATATTCCCATTCTTATAATTATCAAGCTACGATGTTTCATGAAAAAAAAAAACTTATAAATGAAAAAACAAAAACTATTTCCAGTGAACTCTTTTTATTATTCCTTTGAAGAATTTTCAAACTCCAAATAACCTCGGAAAATAATCAAAACTACCGAAAAAAAACGTTAAAAAATACAACTCAACGTATAAAGTAAGAGCTTATTACAATCAGATTATGTAATTAATAAATCCAGTACGCTTAGGACAAGGAGAAAATCGTCCGTCGTATAAATTCGTCAATTACTGTATACACCACTACATAATTACCACAATGACCAATAATTGTAGATAAAAACTAACAGCGTCAAAAAAACCCTTCAAAAAAATCATTCGGTATGATTCAATATTCAAAATTCACTTTTTTTTCTCGATCTACGAGATAATGCGCTTAAAAAGACTCTTAAAAAGAAAATGACAAAATGCTTGAACTTTGTTAAGTGGATACATAACCCTTAAAATTCATAAAAAGATCAAGCATTATGCCTGGACAATGATTTTCCTCGGGCATAAAATCCATTTCTTTTCACCATTTGAGCGAGCGTAGAGTACAAAAATCGTAACCTATGTAAAAACTAATTACATTTTGTCGTTGTTTTTTAGGGGGCACGGTCTTACGAAATACGAAGCTAAAAATTACAACAATTTCCTTAACTAAACTTTCGGTCTCGACTTTGTCTACTTAATTTTATTGTGTAATTTAGAATTTTATTATTTTTACAGACACTCTCTTCTTTATTACTATTTCATTCACGCCCCGAAAAATTGTTGTACAGTAAATGCAGCTCCAATGCAAAATAGTTGCTTTCGCCATTCTGTTGATTCCAATATCGTCAAACTGACAAACTCGAATTTGTTATAATTTTACATTGTCATTTGTTTGGAATCATAAATTTTACCTCTAAATATTGAAATTTACGTTTGCAAACTTTGAAATTTTTGAATTCGAATATCAAAAGATTATATCATAAATTTTGAGGTTTGAAATCAGTTAGCATTGAGTCTTCAAAATTGAAAATTACAAAACAAAAAACTTCGAGTTTATTAATTTTGGATACCCAAATCGCACAGAAGAGCGTAAAATAATTTATTAACCTGTGGCAGTGGACTTTTTTTTATAAAAAATGGTTGGATCTTTAAACTTTAATAATTACTTAATTAGCCAGTCTTTGATTACTTAACAGGAAGAAAAGAGTGACTTAATGTAACGACTATCAATTTATACAAAAACTCGACTAAACAAAAAGAGTTCTTTGAAAAAAATTAAAATAAAAAGAGTAACAACAACCCTGAGAACAATGAAAAATAGCGCTTTTTTCCCTATGAACTATTTTTACTTTACTGTAAGTCACTTTATCGTTAAAAAATACTATATTTACTTTTTTTTTAATCCGTTTTGTTCCTTATTTACCATGACATATTTTTTTCTCATCGATTGAATCAAAAAAATTATGTACAAATTTGTGATTAAACTAATTCTGTTATCACTGCATTTATCATCCATTTTTTACACTTAAAAGTCTTTTTTATCACGAGTAATCGTTATGAACAATAATAATAAAAATTTATCAACTTTTTCTTAGCTTCTCTATTTCTCTCGCTTTTTCTAATCTATTTTTTTTCAACTATCTTTCTCTCCCTCTCTCTCTCACTTGATCTATATAAAATTACGTACAACGTTAATCATTATTTTCAAGAATCAACAACGCATCTTCCCTGATTTCAGTACTACCATTAAATTTGTTGAAAAAATGTTCAAACTTTGATTAAGCTCTAGAATTAATTTGCAAATATAAAAAAATCATTTTTGAATTTGGAGTTTCAAGGGTCTGCAATAGAGAATATTTCTAAAATTCTGTATTACTCTGGAAGAAGTCACAAGAAAAATTGTTTGGTGCAAGTAAAGGAAATTTACCTTGAAACCCTCGGAAATACAGCTTCTTTGAGAAGAAATTTTTCATCTTTTAATTACCAAAAAAAAAGTTCCACGAGAGAAGTGTCTCAAAAGAAAACAAAAAAAAACCATAACAACCTCGATATATTCTATGATCCCCTATGGTCTTTCCTATAGATTAAATATAATTAAGCCATACATTTAATCAGGTAGACTTTTCAGACGCGTGCCCCCAAAAAAGCGAATGTTTGCCATAATTTTTCCGCCTCCTTCCCTCCACATTCGTTTGTTCAATTAATTAATTATAATTACTTTGCTTACTATTTTAGGTATAATTATCCTTTGTCTCACTCTATCCCCCTAAAATTTAAACGCTCTTTTTTAGGCATCGTTTTATACAATCATAAATATAGTTATATATATTATCATATATATACGTGTATATTCATGTATACGTGTAAATCGCAGTCATAAAATTACAATATCTGTAATTATCATTATTATTAACCATAAAAATAGTGAGTCGAAGGCGCTTAAACATTAACAATTCGTCGCCTTATGTAAAATTAAAATTATTTATGGTACAAATCTTGGGTTTTTTTTATTAAACGTTATTTTTCCTTAAAAGTCTTATGATGAAAAAAAGGACGAGAGATCGATTGACTAAAGTTGTAGAATGAACTTATTTTGTTTTTAATGGGGCTAAAAAGGAGGGACGGATGCAAAATGTACAATTTTTTTCAATTTAGGTGCTTTCTTATGCCTTAATTCTCATATGAAGGAAATTAAATTTAAGTTTAGTGGATTATACAATGAGATATTTGTGTTTTCATTGGAGAAGGCAAGTTTTTTTCCGAACCAATAAGTATTCACCGAGTTGCTTATAAACTTAGATATATTTGTGTACGAGGCAAAAGGATATATTTTCATGATTTTCAGAGAATGCAAAAATGCGTCGTACAGCGTTTTGTACTTCTACGCTCGCTCCGGTGCAATCGATTTTTTACTCCTAGATGCTCGACGATTTCAAATTGATCGCTGCCATAATAAAAACACTGCGAATGTTATTTAAAATACGATCAAGTATTAATTAACCAGATCTCAGTAAATATACATTAAAAAAGCCATGCATATAATGTATAATAAAGAATTGATTGACAATCGTTCAGTGAATACAAGATTGCAAAAAAATGATTGTAATATCCATTACATGGATGAAAACGAACTGATTAATCATCACTTTTTTCACATGATTTGAATAAAATATAAACAAAAACAGGTTTATTGCAACAAACAATATTATTAGATTCCAGAAAAGCGAGATTCCCTGAAAGTATATTGTATGCTTATAAAAAATTTACAAATATGTATTATTTAAATCACAGAAGTAGAGATTTTTGAATTTTGCGAGTTGAGGGAACTCTTGTTACAAAACTAAATTACAGAAAATCCTGTTTATTGAAAAATAATATTCTTTATAAACAAAATTTTTCGTCTTAAAACGGAATCACTAATTTCTAATATGTATTGTTTGAATCGTAGAACATTATCAAGTAATCATATCTCTATCCTTGTCTTTTTGAAATTTTTAAAAAAGAAATGAAAACTCGAACACAAAAATGACCTTTACTTTCAAATCTGGCAGCGACCTTGAAGAGGCCTGTTTATTGTTATTTTTTTAAATTTATTGATAAATGGTTCGTGTTTTTATGCGAGCCTGTTTTTCGAGAGAGACTTTGGAAAGTCAGCGCATCACTCGTCAGGTGTACCGATTAAAATGGTCATGAAGGTGGCCATTTTTCGAAATCAAAGCCTTGCTGCCCTGGTTTAGGAGCGCTGGCCGCATACCCACCTTGGTTACTGTCACCACCCTGATAAGAGCGTTGTGGGTAGCTCGTGTCCGCATAGTTGCCATAAGCAGAATAGCCAGCATAGTCCTGAGCTTTAGCCGAGGTCGAGCTTGCGCCAGGAGCACCAGAACCGGTTGTCTGTCTCGAGTAAATATCACCTAAAAGGACCCCCAAAAATATTCAGTCTTTTATTAATAAAAACTACATTACATTGAACAAATCTTTTTTCTTCACAGACTATTATTAAAAATTGAGAATATTGTGAACAAATTGAAAAAAAAAAAACTTTTTAGAATACACAAATCACATTTTGCCTCAAATGAAAACATGTTCAAGAAAATATCAAAATGCTTGGCAAATATTGTTTTAACAGTAGCTATAAATAAATAAAAAACAATATAAGCGTTAAAGCTCATGTGCAAACGTTAATGAACAATCCACGATTCATACACAAAATCGATATGAAAATAAACACACCTTATACATTTGTGGAAATAAACAATCAAAAAATTATATTCCAAAAAATAATGAAAAAACAAAGTTGCCTTCATTTCCACATTCACCAAACACCCGCAAAAAAAAGAGAATGACAAGATTAAAAAACAAACGAACCAACGAAAAATGGAGGATGAGGACGTGTGAAAAAAGCAGACACAAGGTTAAGTAAAAAAATTAAAACAGAATAACTTAGTTTGTTGCATTAACAATAAAAAAAAAATAAATAAAAATAATAAAAACATGATATTTCCCAGAACAAACAGTATTCATGTCATCATTGTGAAAATCCAAGTTGAATATTTTTTATCCATTTCCATCAATTAATATGAACTAAACTTCGAGGTATCCTAACTAGAACAATCAGAAACTTAGGGGCGTGTCTAGATGCTCATGTAGCACACGCTGAATAGTTGATTACAATTTTAAATAAATACCATTATTGGGTACAAAAAAGAAAAGTTTTTGTAAATCTTCTTGGATTTTTGCAAGGAGTCTATTATTCCCTTTCGTTTTGTTTCATTTTTGAACTTTTTCATCCCATTTATCCTGGGACCGTTTTATATGTTTACGTAGGTGGCGGACAAAGTAAGAACTATTTTCTTTTTTTTTTCTTTCTTTTTTTTTGACTCACCCTGCGGGCCGGAGGGATTCGAGTTGGAGTTGGGCTGCGAGGAGTTTTGAGGGGGTTGGGGGGGCTGGGCCCCTGGTGGAGGCCCGTTCTGTGGCAAGTTCCAGGAGTTCCAGGAACCCCCGGGCCCACCGCCCGCAGCCCCGCCAGTACCCGCGGCGGGACCGTAGCCCCCGGAAGCGGCCGCCGGCCCACCTGCGATCATCATACATCGCATGTCACTATCTCGTTTTGCCCCTTTAATTTTCATCGGATTCTGACACGTATGTTTTTTTTTAAATCAAGAACTTCTTTAACTACATCTAACTCTTATTGTTGAATTAATTTTTGTATATTTTCACTTTGATTCGATTTTATTCTAATATGCTCAGACACTAAACTTTGTCGCACTATTAGTTTGCTTTTTCAAACAATATATTTTTTTTTTAGTTTCAACTTATGTTTTGTTGAAGATTGGATTTGGTTTGATTGTTTGCAGTTTCAAGATCTGTTATTTGATCTTCAATTTTACTTTTTAATGCATCTCGAAATTCTTATTAAATTCTCTTGCACTTTCTCCATTTTTGAAATATTTTCTCATGATTTTATTGTAAACATCATTTTCATAATTTGGTTATATTTTCAAAATGCCTCTTCTTTTCTATTTAGAATAATATGTTAGCATTTTTAGTATTGTTAAATTTAATTGAATGCATCCCATTTTTCCGTCGCACGCAAATTTGTTTTTTAAAGTTTTTTCTATCAATTCGATAAAACAAATTTAAAAAAAGTACAAATACTAGATGTTTCATGAATCATTTTACTGCATGTCTTGCATTTTTGTTTTCATAAATCTGCAATTTTCAAAAACTAAATCCAATCCATTTTCAATGAAATCTGAAAAGCTTTTTTCGCAGTCCTCCGCGAAGTTTCTTTTGTTTCAGATAATTTTGTATTTATACTTTGATTTATTTTCTATTTGCATATTTAAAAATTAAATAAGGTGCATTAGTTTCTGTTACATAAAACCAATTTTTTCAAATTATATTGAACGCTGAGAAATTTTTTGTACATTGCAAATATTCACTTCCGATATTTCCATCTAACCTGAATTAAATTCAATATTGTTTTCCAGATCCAATTTTTTGGTGCTAATTAGTGTCAATTTTTATTTCTATTAAATATATTTGTTTTTTTGTTTTTTTTTTCTTTTTGAATCACGTGTTTGTAAAAAGGAGAAACCTTTTTGAACATTATATTCAATTAAATTTTTTTTTGTTTTTGCATACAATACATATCGTTATTTTTATTTTCCTTTATAAATTTCTTACAACCATACCCATTTTTTGCGAACAATGCTGAATAAAATCCACAATAATATTCAAACTTTTAATTACATAATGAAATCCTACTTCAAACTTCCAATCAATTTCTAGTCCGCTTTTCCGACCTCGTCTCTCATCCAAAGTCCTCATAGGAGATTAAGAAAAACGTTGATATTTTTGTGTTGTAAAAACTGATAAATTTTCAACATTTTATTTATTTAATGCTTTTACTGCTTTTCCACCATGTCATTCATCTTTTTTTGAAATCCCAGAGTGCGGTATTTATTTTTCACGTGGAATGGAAAAGGAAAGGATAGGAAATTTTTTTAACTTTTGAATAATTATCACGCTGTGAGACAAATTTTGTCTCAAAATTTCAATACAGGAAATATGTCTCAGAAGTTCCAAACGTTTAATTGTAAACTAAACAGAACAGAACAATTACAGAATAAAATTACAGAATAAAAACAATTACAGAACAATTACTTTAGTACTTCTCACAATTACAATAATAAATTCATTTCAGGAATATTATTCAACGTTAGAAATTTTTTTACCTTGATCTTAGGCAGAAATGATTTTTTTTTCTTCAAATTCTCATTTATTTCATAAACGTTTGAGACTCAAGGTACATCAGGAAAAAGCAAAATGGAACTTACACTAAATTTGAAAACACATGTATCTCAAGGTTTTACAAGATTAGGTCAATATATTTTCTATTGAAAATATTTTTCCCGAATTTCATCGAGTTTCTTGATTACTTTTAGAGTGTTATTCATAATTTTTATATAAAAAAACCAACCAATAAATCGAAAATAATCGAGATAGTGCACCATATAACTCATCAGTGGCTAAAAATAATATATTTATTGACTTATGAGATTACTTGAGAACTATATAATGAATTTTCATGAAATATTTCAAATTAGATTGAACTTTTTTCATTATCGCTCTGAAGAAGACAATTTTGTAACACTACTTACATCGAGTTTTTACTATACCAAAAGAATTGAAACAAATCAACTGAAATAAAAACTTTCAGTTTCCAGTTGAAAGTTCAAGAAAAATGTGTAAATGCAAAAAACAAACACATTCAGGGCACAATTACATGCATTAAATATTGTTCGGTAAACCTTGTATTACTCAAATAAACAAGGCATCCCTTATAAGACCTGTCGTTTTTAATACTACTTTAGAGCATTGATGAATTATGGTGCATTATCTTTGCCTTCTTTGATTTTTTTGTTTATAGAGAAATTATATCGCGCTTTCATAATAATCAATAAACACGTGAAAATTTTGTGAAAATCTAACTTTTGTTTATCATAAAAAAAAAATAAATAAATAAACAATGGCTTTTTTCCTGCCGTTTACACGGGAGAAAATAAATGAAAAAAAAAAAAAAATTGTGAAATAAGTATCTAGTTTTTATAACCTAATCTATTGGGTAGTTGAATAAGTTTTCGCTCTTTACTAAAAGATGTCCCTAGAGCATTATAATCATATTTGACAAACAAGTCTAAGAGCGAGTTTCTAGCTAAGAACCTAGATAAGTGTCGTGTTGTGGCAAATTGATGTAGAAAAATGTTTCCGGTACCACCCAAGCAGTATTTCATATGTAACCAAACGTGTCTCTATGCCTCTCTCTGCTTCAGTTAATGTGACACCGATTTCCTAGTTTCTGCACCATTCCCATTGAATGTAAGCGTTTACTAACTGCTAATACATAAACCCTTAGCCGTCACACTTATTACATATTCTATAGTTTCATTATGGAGACGAAACCCAATATGACCGTTAAGGCTTAACATTAAATTTTTTTGACTTCTCAAGCATTATACACAAATCTTTGAACCGTTCTCAGTTAAAATCGCCAAAACCGTTCTTTTGTCGAAGTACTCAATGGTGTATTGTCTTAAACATTTAGAGGCAAACGATGTGTCTCAGCAGCGCTTTCGTCCATTAGAAAGTAGTGCAACTGAACTTCCGACAAATACTGTTTTGTGGAAGAAAAAGTTGACATCTTTGATATTAGATATGAAATGTTCGTTTAACTGCACGGAGAGAGCATCATACCGGTGGCTAGTGAGATAACATTGACTGCTAGTGAGAGATCGAACACAATTTTTCTTTCACTGATGAGCGGTCAGATCACGTGAAACAGCAGTGTATCACTCACTAGCTGCCGGTGACACACACACGAAGTCGATTACGCCGTTCAGTAATGAGACGAATCAAATAGCCAATTTTCGCTCACTGGTACTTAACAGCGAAATAGTATATTTCACAACAAGTTGAGTATCAGGAGTTTCACACTAACCCATATGGTTTTGCGTTGCCGACTTGACGTTTATGGTGAATCTGTCGATACTCAACGAGTTGTGAACTATATTTTTCACAACGAAT
>JAPYZL010044958.1:0-15952 GCA_030522825.1 Platygaster orseoliae
CAAAGATTTCAAGAATTTTCGTATTGCATGTTATTTATAAACTTTTATTTATTTACTGGTATTTTCAACAATTTTTAAAGTTTTTATGGATCACTACACTGAATTCTAAAATTTCATACTATATTAGTAGAAAACTGACTATTTTCATCACTTTCTTTCAATTTTCAATGAACATTTTTTTCCATATTTTTTTAAGTATGAGGTCAATCGAAACAATTTTATGATTTTTAATTTTGAAATCCAGAATCTCTCATTTTTAAATTTCGGGTCACTTATACGTAGCAAAATTCAATCCTTGTGATTTTTGAGTTTTCGATTTTTTTTCTATTCTTTTTGATAATTGATAATTTTTATGATTCTTTAATATTTGAGCAATAAACGAGCATTATGAATATCTATTCATCTTTTTAAATTTTCTAATTTCGATACTGTAGGAATTAAAGTTGAAAAATTTTTTATATTTTAATAGATTTTTATAGAAATCATAACTTTTCAGGTTTTAGGTATTTCAAAGATTCTAGAATTTTCGTATTGAATGTTATTTATAAACTTTTTTTTTTTATTTACTGGTATTTTCAACAATTTGCAGTGTTTCTATGTATCACTACACAAAATTCTATTCAATGCTACATTACAAACCATAATTGATAGTTTTGTTATAGAAAATTTTGTTTTGAATTTCAATTGAAACGTAACTTATATTCATTTAGTTTCCAATTCATTTCAACAGTAAAATGAATTTTATTTGCCGGTATGAAATTCAACATACATTTAAATTTCCCGCGTGCGCCAACTGAACTCCCTCGAGTAGAGAAGTTTCACTTCAAAAATGTCCCATCATTTTCAATGCCTTTTTGAAATTACTTTTTTTTAATTAACCGAAGTTTTATTATAAAAAGTAGTAGTTAATCAAAATATTCATTCTGTGAACAAAAAACTCTACTTTAATACGACGCAAAAGTTAACGCTCCCGAAAATAATTTACGCTGCTTGTTGTACGAAAGTGTCGTCTTATATCACATTACCTAAAGCCTCCAACGATGTGAATATTAAACGACGCGAAACTATCTCTCGCTATAGCGCGATGGACAACGTCCCATCTAAACTTTACGATCGCAATGAAATTTACTCTGCTTAATACGAGTGCTTTAAATGAGAACGTAAAAATTTCCTAGTTGAGAACACACAAAGAAACTTCGCTTTTATGCACTCGTATTAAAGAACAAACTTACTCCATCCCGTTTTTTTCAACGAAATCCTCAACTCACGTCGAATCTTATGAAGAATTTTCATACTATTTCAAAAATGAATATTAATCTAACCAAATTAATGCATTCTCTTCAAAAATTGAAATTAAAATTACTTTGTTTTTCTTTTGAATGACTTTTTTCCGTGTAATGATAGAATTTACGATTAAGACTTGACTCAGTTTTCTTTGTTAAAAAAAAAGTTCTAGTCTTTACGTGATCTAAGCTTAGAGTCTCTCATCTGTAGTGAAAACTCGCCCTCTGAACTCGAGAGTCCGTGACCAGTCTGCGTTTTCTCTCTTCCATCACTGAGATGACTATCTCAGTCTAATCTTTTAAGCGGAGAAGTCCTTGCGACCACCACTACGGCGACGCCGGACGCAAGCTAAGAAAAATGGTGGTTCGCGAGAAAGCCACATTTAAAGGATTTACTGCGCGACCGAAAACTCTGGCGACCTTTTATAACACTGTTTGCGTTTTGCTTCTCACAATTGTGATAGATACTTTTCATTCCATTGGAAATTATTCAAATAGTCACGAAAGGTGTTCACAAGAATTGTAGAAAAAGCCAGGATTAGTATATAATAGCAGTTTCACGAAATTCTATGAACCCAAAAAAACAACACATCTTGCAATTCCTGGCATAAAGTCAGTAACGAATCTATGATACTGCACTTTGAAGTGATCCTCCAGCTTCCCACTGCCCCTCCCCCTCCACTCAAAAAAGCTCTTTCAACTTGGGCAAACTCCCTCACAGCGAATTCCTGTCACATGCGACAATCGATCGAATCCTCCGTCCGATTGGGAAGCCGCACTCGTTTCCATGCTTCGCAATTAAAAGCCAAAAGCAGCTCATTGTGTGAACGTAATGAGCAGAAGCGGCATCAAGTCACATGCGCTCCAAGATCAATCGGACAAGCTCGCATGAATTCCACATGAACGAAGTGGCGGAATTCTGGATTACGTTAATGTATCCTCGGGGGTATTTTGGAAATCGCCGACCCGCTTATTTTCCTTGGTACGTAGCACGCTAAGCTCGCTTTAGGATTCAGCCGGCCTGCAGGAAAGCTGGTGCGGTCGAGTGACTCGCGCGGGTGTGTTGGGCCAAGGGCTGTAAGACGATGAGAAGGGTCAGAAGGGATTGGAACGACGTTCGGCTAGGTTGCACGGGGATTATATGCAGAGTGCCGGGAAACAAAGGACTCCCAAAAGTGTCCCTTCATCAAACAACATCAGGCTTCATTCTGCGAGTCGAGTACAAGAATCTGGGCCCTAAATGAACCGAAATCGTTATTTGCCTTTCATGAGACACGCAACCTTCGGAAAAATTGTGACTTATGTACCTTTTCCTCTAGAGAAATATAGGGTTTTTAATAGAAATCGGGAAAGTATCAGGATTCCCGGTCATTTTCCCGAATGACCATTTTCCCGAAATGCCATTATTCCGAACGTATTATAATAAATATCAGTAACTATTGATATTTATCAGTAAAGAAAATATCAAAACGTATCAGTAAGGTTTTGGTGTTACTGATAGTTTAGAAGTCAGTTCATAAATAGATATTAATGAATAATAGAAAGAAATTAGAAATCAATTTCGATACCTACTGGAAACTACGTAGACGTAAATTTCTTAAAAACTGTAATAACCTTAAATCCTAAAGCATATAATGTTCAGCACTAACATTTAAGTTTACTAAAAATTTAAATTTGTTCGAGTTTTATACATACATAAAAAAATGCAATTTGTATAAAACATACTGTTTACTGAACAGTCAATTCAAATACTCCGAATCTTTGTAATTTTTAGTCATAATGAATAATTAGAATATGATTATACATTAACATTATATGATTATTAAGATTATATGATTATAATATGAATTCACCATCAATATTATTCTTAAAACGAGCAAAATGATTTTGTTTCACCAAAACATATTCCTTGAAAACAATCTGCTTCTGGAATCGCTTTTTATTTTGAATAAACTAATTACCAACAATAAAATGATTTGCAACAATGTCAAATAGAAGACGCTTTTGGTTTTCGAAATTGTTAAATTATATTAAAAAAATTTTTTTCAATCAAGTAAACTAGATTTTTCTACCTGAATAAAACGATTCCTCGATAACTGTACCAAACTTGCATAAATATAGGTATTCAAATTCACTTTCTTTTCAAAATTCCCAATGTTTCAATTCGGCTGAATCAGTTTACGAACTTTTGAAATAAAACAGTAGTAATTCCAACATTCTAGAACAGCGAATAAATTATCAACCACAGGGCAACTATTCGCCTGGAATAATCTCCAACGAAACCAATGAGACCAAAACCAGCAATACATAATTGGTTTCGATCGGAACCCAAGCACTGTATTTTACGGGCAGTTTCAAATGCTAATCTCTAACACAGAAACCGCGTTCTTTTTATACATGTTTGGCTAATGCACAATAATAATTTACCCATCGGTTAAGATGACAAAAATTTTATTGCAAGGGATTGTGAGATTTTCAAGAAGAAAATATGTTTCTCTGAGAATGGCATTTAAGGCTAAAAACATGCAAATATGTATATTCTGATTAAATGTTTTTCAATTTAATGAATTGATATAATTCAATTGATATAATTTAATTGATATAATTCAATTGATATAATTCAATATAATTCAATGTAATGAATTTAATGAATTGATAAAAGCAGAAATTATTAAAACACAAATACTATGACTAATACTTTGGTTGCAATAACCAATTATTTGGTTATCACACCTGAAGTTATAGTTGTACTACCCAAAACTTTGGTGGGAAAAATTCCTATTAAAAACAAAACTTTGTGCATTAAAACTGAATTTTTCTCGATGTGTTTTCATGATACCGCAAACCAGGTCAAGTTGCCTGCCACTTTGGTATAAGAAAAAATGCAATTAATTGCTCGAGCCCGCGGCTCTCGTTTAACGCTCCGTGGCTTCTGTTCAGTGGTACGATTTCTTAGCTCATTTATCATCCGAGGCCGGATTTTTTCCAGGCTCCGAGGGGGCCAACGGGTCGCATTTATCACCCCGGGCCCGAGGACTATTTGTATTCCTGTGATCGTTTCTACGTCTTTGCAGTGGCTTGCAATCATATCGAATGTCGCTGATCACGTTCCGCGTTATTGGGAAGAACGTCGAGCAGACGGACACAGTGCCCACAAGGATCTCGTTCCAAAATCAACTGACAGTATTGACAATGTTTCGACGACGTTCCGAGAGTTCGATCATTTCGCGACATTGCAGAATGAGGTCACTTCCCGAGCCAAGTGTTAAATAATAGGACGTTTTTTTCGTTGCTGACTATTTTCCCGAATCCGTTTTCCCGAAGGGTCTTTAATTTTCCCGAACGGTAAATTTTCCTATCAGACTAATGTCTAGAAATGCTATAGTTATGCATTTAGAAAGCAATTGACGCATGAACAAAAATGAAAAAAAATTACTATGTGTGCAATCGCACACAACATAAACCTTTGAATTTCATGTCTGAAGAAACCTAATTTGGATTTTTTACCACGAATCTTCTTATTCTTATAAAATTTTTACCACGACTCTTCTTATAAAATTTTTACCTCGGCTCTTTTTATTGAAGACTCTTTTCATGAAATTCATAAATGTATACAATTGAAATAAAAGTGAAATTCCAACCAATATTTAGAAAATAATACTTTCGGGAAAATTGTCGTTCGGGGAAAAATACTTTCGGGAAAATGGCCATTCGGGAAATAATACGTTCGGAATATTGGAATTTCGAGAAAATGGTCATTCGGGAAAATGACCGTTCGGGAACTTGGATTCGGGAAAATGCCCGGGAATAAAAAAAAACGGTTTGTTGGAAAAAAACAAACGATTGGTAATGACCAATCATACGTGCATATTTATTTTTCTCTGACCGTCTTCTGAAAGTATTTTTTTTTTGGAAGAGGTTTTTAAAGAGAATATAATTTTTTGAGTCCTAAAATTTTTAAATTTTGACGATTTTTAAATTTTTGTATTTTGGGATTATGAAAATATACAATTTTTGGGGTCCAGAGTCATTTTCAATTTTTTGTTTCGTTTTTCATTCAAATTTAAAGATTTTTTTTTGATTCTATCAGTATTTTGCATAAATATTTGGTATTTGTGCAACTTGAAGGATTTTCAGATATTTTTATTGATTCATATTATAGATTTTTAGTATTAGATGTTCTGTGAACCGAAGTTAAAAAATTTTAGAGGACATTTTAAAGACACAGATATCAAGTAAAATTTATTGATATCTAGAATTTTTATATCGTAGGCAATTTATATAACTTTGTAGTATTTTCTGGTATTTTCAGAGACTTATAGTATTTTTATTAATCGATCTATAAATTTCTATAATTTGATGCTATACTATTAAAAATTTCAACGATTTTTAATACATGAAATAATTAATTAGTAAAGTTTTTTTTTCATATAATTTGAGTATTTTAAATTTTATTTTCTTTCTTTATTATTATTCATATTCGGAAAAAGAAACATGAATTTTACCGTGATTTTCACTGTAAACGTGGGACAAACTGGATTTTAGGTGAATTTTACCGTGTTGCACGAAAAAACACGCTGAAATTTCTCTGTAAAATTTTTTGTTTCGGTGTAAAATTGTCGAAATTCTCGTAAAATTCACTAGAAGTCCAGTTTGTCCCACGTTTACAGTGAAGTGTACGGTAAAAATAAATTTTTTTTTCGTGTATAATTGGGACAATTTTTTAGCATTTTGTAATTTTCATAGTACATTTTTGATTTGTACAGTTGAGTAATGAACATTTTTTAAATTTTACAGAAAATCATAATTAAATTGATCTTTACTATTATTGGGTGGCTAGTTTTTCTTGCATATTTTATTACCAGAAAACCAAAAATATTTACAATATAATGCAAAATATTCATTTATTAATTTATGAAAAAACAGGGAAATATTTATGATAGGCAAGAAATATTTATGATCAAATGCAAGCAAATTTTATGTTTTTTGTAAATTTGTTTACATTTTCAGCTCTTAATCAAAGTTTTTGCAAAAAATAACCACATGCGTTGCTAAGTTCTCTTCGACTTATAATTTGAAGAGCATAATTTTTAATTGATTATTTATTTTGTAATGTAAACTGATTATGAATCTGTAAACATGTGACATGTCGAATAATTTCTCCGTAACATTCAAACTGCCAATCAAAGAAAATGAAATGAATTAAATTAATTTGAAGAAAAAGAAAATTGAAATTACATGTAAATTAATTGCATTTTTCATTTAATTTTTCAAACTGAATTTGGATTTTTTTAAATTTTGAATTCAATTTGTAAATAATTCAATGCAATTCAATGAAAATTAGAATTTAATGAGAATTAAAGAAAAAGAAAATGGCGAAACATGCATAAGAAGTATATATTTTTTATGATCAAAAATCGTTCAAAATTTGTGGGTTTAAAAATGAAAAACATTAAAATAGGTATTTACGAAAAATCTGAAAGTGGCGAAATATTTTCGTTCCCCCAAAAATTGCCCAAATATTTATTTGGATATTTTTTATTTCAATAAATATTTTTGGTAGCTGTGTTTATTACATATTGAGCAGATTTTCAAAGATTCTTTGATATTTTTATACATATATATCGAAATTTTTTGTCGATTGCTGTATAGAATTCTAGAACTCGATGTACTGAAATTTAAATTTCTATATTGATTTTCAGTAATTTCATAGATTTCTTAGGTCATCCATAAATAATAAAATGTTCAAAACTTAGATTGCTAGAACTTCCATTATGAAATAATTAGAGGCAAATGACGAGAATATGACATAAAAAGAGACAAAGAGAAGTAGCTAAAAAATAATATCACAATCTGGAATTTTTCATTTCCAGAAGCATTTTATGATACTTTCATGAAAATTTCCTCTATTTTCTTTAAAATGAATATTAAAATTTGCTAGAAGCAGGAACAGTGTAGATTAAACGAAACTTAAAGTAGGAAAAAGCTCAGCATGCAGTCAATGTCAGATGCTGGAAAACGAAATCGTAGAGTGAATTTTTTTCATGGCACGCTTTAAGCGGTCGATGACGGGGTTGTGCGATGCGAGAGTTCCGGCCGTACTTAATTTGCAGCCAAGATAGGCACTCAGGTGCCGTGATTGTAATATAAGTCAACGTTGACACAGCTGCTTTGAGCCGGATTTACGGAGGAGCTTTCGCCGACCAAAGCAAACGGGGACGGCAAATACATTTTTTACTTTCGTCGGTTTTCCTGACTTCTCCTTGGAATTTCAAAACTTGATTTGGCATACGTTTGGTGCACACTACGTATAGAGTTTAACTATGACGCTCTAATTTTCACGACCCTTTAATAATAAACAAACAACGTTTGTTTATTATTTATAAAGAGTATTTTCAGTTAAAGTGCAAGTACATTTTTTATTATTCGTACTCATTTATTTTAAATATTAATAATTTCCTAAAAATTGCAAAAAAGGTTAAAACACCTGCCACCTGAACTTTTTGGAAAAGAAAAATCGACAAAAACAACTAATTAAACGCGAAAATTTGTCAAAACACGACCAAAGGTAAACTCGGTGTCGCACACGACACGGCCATAAAACAGCTCGTGTTGTACTGTGTGCAGAATGTCGCACGTGTTCCACACATAATGTGACACGTAATACAATTGCAGCGTGCAAAATTTTCTCGTCAACGCGGCTACCGTAGAATCGCTCGTAAAACCGTTTGCGCGTGAAACGAGCAAAACACATTTATACGAAGTTTGACTTGCCTCGAGTTAATTGTGGCTCTCTTGTTTGATCCGACAGCGAAAATCTTACCTCGCGATATCGTTCTCAAAGAGAATTGGATATGCCTAAGAAGTCGTGCCTCGTTTTTACGCTACTCGAAATCACGATTCCGAGCTCTTTCGATGAATTATACGACTGAGAACGTACTTGAAATTTCGAAGACGTCCCTTCAAGCGGAGTTGGAAATTATTTATCGAGTGTAGGAGACAGGGGGTAAATGTTGTGTTTTTTAGATACATGTTTAAGAGGTACTAAACCATTTAACACATGCACACAAAATGCTGAAAATGAAAAAGTAGCATTTCCTGGAGTATGGGGTAGAAGAAATCTACATAATAATACATACAAATTGCAGAAATAATAAAATAACTACACTAAAAAACCGATTTGGTCAGCTCATAATGATGTTTCATCATTATTTAACGAAATTGATAATTTAGTTCACTTGAATAAATCTTCAGTTCAGGAAAACTAATTTTAGTTTAGTATAAAAAATTTACGTTTTTCTAACTTTAATTTTTCAACTATAATTATTTATTATTATTATTATTATTATCATTATTATTAATGAATACTATCAATTATTTATTAATTTTTATATTTTTGATATAATAATTACATTTATTATTATAATTATATTATTATTCTGCTCTTTAAAATTGTAAATATATATTATATAATGTATTATCACTATATATAATTTGTTAATATCAATTATTAACAGTTGAAATGATTTTCGAATACTTTTTCAATTTTCAAACTGGGAGTATGTTACAGAAAAAAATTTGTTTCTCTGAACTAGAAATTTATTCAAGTCAACCAAATATTTAGTTGGTCAAATAACGTCCAAACGTTTGTTTGAGGTAACCAAATTAGTTTTTCAGTGTAGAAACCTTTGAAACTACTTATTTCTAAAAAATCTGAACAAACGCTTAAGATCTGTAAAACTTCAAATTCTAGAGCATAAAATTCTAAAAATAGTACACCCCAATCTATATAAATTCAAAAAATATCTTAAAATATGTGACAAAACGATGTTGACAAAGTTTACAACATTGAAAAATCACACGAGAATTTTTTTTCTGAGATTTACCATCAATGATTAAAAAGTTTAAAATATTGAATTCGGTGCAACTCTAAAAATCGTCGGAAAAAAAATTTATTAAATCATCGACAAAATTTGTCGATGATTTAATGACGAAATTTGTCGTTTTAAAAAATAGGTCGAAATTTTAAGATTCTTGCAGTAAAAACTTTGTTCATAACATTTTATTTCTTGTGGAAATATTTACAAAAAATTTTTTTCATAAATATTTCAGTCCATAAGAAATTCCCGAGGCATAAATATTTTTTTAAAAATTTGAAATTTATTACAAAAGTGTCACTGGTTTTTATAAATAGTTTTTTTCTTATTTGAATTTTTAAGGTCGACCTTATGAGAAATAGAATTCTTATAAGCAATTTCTGAGTGTTATCAGAATTTTGCTATTTCTTATAAAAATCAAAATAACTAGTAAATAATTTCTTTCAGTGAATTTTCGAATTTAAAATTTAAATCATAATTTTAGAATCTGGAATGGAAGTTCTAGAATTCGAATAATAATTTTTGAATTTAGGATTCAAATTTCACAATTTGAATAAGAAATTTAAAATTTAGAACTGAAATTGCAGAATTCGAATAAGAATTTTTGAATTTCGAATTAAAATTTTAGACTTTGAATCAAAATTTCTGAATTTAAAATTCAAATTTCAGAATTTGAATCAGAATTTCTGAATTTAGAATTCAAATTTCAGAACTTGAATCAGAATTCTCAGAATTTTGAAATTCTTGAATTTTTTCACTGAATTTAGTGAATACTTTCAATTTGTTCTTTCTTTCAGTGAGTTCTTGAATTGTTTTCAGTGAATTTTCGAATTCATTATTTGAATCAGAATTTTTAAATCTAGAATTGAAATTTTAAAATTGAAATCAGAATTTTTCAATTTAGAATTGAAATTCCAAAATTTGAAAAAGAATTTCTGAATGAAGAATTTAAATTTCAGAATTTTATTAAGAGTTTTTGAATTTAGAATTCAAATTTCAGCATTTGAATCACAATTTTTGAATTCAGAATTTAAATTTCAGAATTTGAATGAGCATTTTTAACTTTATAAATCAAATTTCAGAATTTCAACCAAAATTTTCAAATTTAAGCATTCTTGAATTTTTAGAAAATTCCTTCTTAGTGGCTTCGTCGACTTTGTTTTTTCAAGATTTCGCATTATTTTTGGTAAATCTCTGAAACAAATTTTTGTGTGATTCATCAACATTGAAAACCTTATGAACATACAAAACGTTACAAAATTTATGTACATGTTAATTTTTCACAAAACTGAAAATACTGAAAATTAATTCAATGTTGAATTTAAACCACATAATATTGAAAAAAAAAGTTCGAAAATACATGCTTGTTGCAAAGTGTCAAATTTCTGTATTTGTGTTGAATGATTCACATTTACAGTTCAGTCTCCTTTTTCGCAAAACTCATCAACGCCTCCGGATAAATTTAAAAATTCAACATTCGCAGCGAATCTCTTTTTTATAACTATGCATTAACAACTTGATAAACCCTGGAGTGGACTCCAATATTCCAGCGAGTTTTTTCCGTTCTACATGTACTGCACTGACGTTGAAAAAGGTAGTCTGAAAGAGACTTACACGTATTAAATTTATTCATGCGTACAATATGAAGCACATGAAAAATTAGAGCATTCAACGAAAATTTTTTTTTATTTTCATATGAATCGTCCCAGATACGTATAATATGAACTTCAAGTTGAATGCCATGCTTTACAAGTACAAAAATATTTCAAAAACAGGTGAAACAAAAAATCCACATCGCTGACGCAGTGGAATAATTTGCTAATAACTCTAATTAATTATTCTCTCTTGACTCAATTTCATCAGAAAATACTTTTTTCACTTTTATAATGAACGAGTGACATTCAACGAGTTGTAGAAAAAAGGATTGCTGATTCGAAATAAATTTTCATCACAAGCAGAATAGTTGAAAGTAATGTGGAAGCACTGAAATAAAAAAGAATGTTGTTAACTTCTTTACAAGTTTTAAGTCTTTCCGGAAAAAGTATATATTTTTCATGAAAGTTTCTTCGACTTATTCGGTTTCGAGTATGAAAGGAAGTGGAAGAAAAAGCATGAAACTATCGCGCGTTTTGTTGTCGGGCAAACCTGGAGTGTTCATGCTCGGTTGCCTTGATGTGAAATGTCTGATATTAAGAAAGGGATGGTTTGAGAAAAACACGTAAACAAGGCGAAGTTTTTACGTGACCGAAATAATTAGGCTTGACAGCTGATATTGTTATTAAACATTTATTGTTTTTCTCGAGGATTATGACATATTTGAAGTGATAAAAAAAAAGAATCACAAAAAAAAAGAAAAACAAACAAACGAAGGCTACATTCATAAATGGCTGGTTAGTAATAATTGTTGTAGTGTTTGGTAAAAATTTCTTTCAAGCTAAAAAATCAAGGAATCTTTTCTGCATGATTTCAATGCTTCATTGATTTCTAAGATTTTACGAAATTCCAAAAGTTAAAAAACGAGGGTAATTTTGGATAATTATGTGAGATTGAAAAATTTTGGAATTCTGAATACATCAGAAATATTACATATTTTTTACAACTTGGAAACTTAGAAATAATGGAGATAATAGAATTTGAAGGAATTAGAAAACTTACACATTTTGCATTTCTAAAATTTCGAAATTTCATACACGAAAATGCTAGGAATTTTTCATAATTAAGAGTATTTTGAAAAAATGAAAATCATCAGATTTTTCCAAAATCCTTCTAAAGTTTTCAATTCTTTGAAACATGAATTATGAAAAAGTAGAACATTTTTCACATATTCAAAACTTTTCAATTTTCAACCTGAAGTACATTGTTTATGTCGGTAATTTTAAACGATTAATTTTGTGAATTTCAAAATAATAGAATTAATGAAAATCTAAAAAGTTTGAAAATTTTGGGATTTCTACAACTTTCAAATGGATATTTTATTTCATTAAAAATTATTGATTAATTTGTAATTTTCTCAAATTGTTAACAATTATTTAAATCTAAACTTTAATTTTTGAAATTTTGAATTGAGATGTGAATTTAAAATTCAGAATAATAACTTCGAAAATTCTTGAAATGATAAAATTTGCGAAAAATAAGAAACTTAAAATTTTTGGATTTTGAAATTTGAAGTTCATTTCTAGATTTGATTTTTGAATCTGTGATTAATTTCAAATTTTTTTATTGAAAATTCATTATTAATTGTTAGTTTTGATTTTTAAAATTTGTTATCCAAATTTTAATTCAAAATAGCAAAATAAATACTGGAGAAATTTCAGAAATTTTGAGAAATTTTTAAACCTCAAGTTTTTGGATTTTGAAATTTCAAAACTCCATAAACGAATATAATGTTGAGAATTTATGACATTTTGAAGAATTTTGAAAATAATGGTAATTCGGAAATCCTCATACAGTTTTTCATTTTTTAAATTTTGAAATTCGAAAAAATTGAAAATTTTGTAAAAGTTTTAACATTCCTGAAAATAAGTAAGAAGAATTTCTAAAATAAATAAAAAGAATTTCTGCGAATTCAATAATTTTTTATGTTTTTGGATATTTTCAATTTCAAATCTGAAATACATTAAAAATGTCAGTAATTGTTAACGATTCTAAAACTTTGAAAAATTTCTAAAAGAATGCAGTTTTTAAAAATCCAAAATCTAAAAAATTTTTGGGATTTCGGAAATTTAAAAATTCGTGTTTTTTTTTTATTTGAAATTTTTTTATTTTATTCTGCTGTTGAAACAGAAAATTAATTAAGAATATTAGAATCAATAGGGGATAAATAATATGAATTCACTAAAAATTATATATATTCACTAAAAGACATAAATTCACCTGTGGTGAAGTCGGTGAATGCGCACAGTTAAAAAGAACAACCTCAAATATTTTACCTAATGCATCCATTTTAAAATAGTTTTTTAGAGTGTTAGGCGAGTTTTTATGAGAAAAAATCTTAAAAATACTCTTGATTGTAATTTTCTTCACAAATATCGTTTATTTCATTATTGATTTCGCTAAAATCTCAAAATTTGCTTACGGGTATTTTTTGCACAAAGCACCCGTAAAAGGTTCCGTAAGTTATGGGTTTTGAAGAACGCTAGGGTAGATCTGACAACCAATTAATTTAAAAATCCAGTTCAGATAAAACAAAGTTTCCCAAGCTTCAAGGACCGAATTATAGTTTTCTTATTTAAAAACGTGTTTTCGCTCGTTTTCCGTCTTTTTAAAAAGTGTGATGGCAAAGATGGGGAAAAAGTTGGCTCTCGCGTTGGAGCGAAATTGCGACTTGCAACGCAACGTGACGCCGGAGAAGGCGTTTTCCAGGCCCGTCGTGCTCTTGGTTTTGTGAATGCTCGCGGAATTTCGCAGAACGCGAGATTAGATGGATGGTAGCCCAGGGAAATTTAAGCGGGTTACATGCAGACGTGGCTCCCAGAAAATCGTTTAAACGGCCCGAAGAGCGAAGATTAAAGCTCCGAATGCGCGTCGGGAATATATAAGGCCAAACTGTTGCGGTTATTTTCGGAGAAAAAAGCTCCGGTCAAGTACTCAAGCACAGAAAAGCTCGAGCTTTGCAAATCTGAACCCAAGGATTTAACCAGTTTGCGATAAAAAGTTATAATCATTTTCAAATACATCCCTTAAACTAATTTCCTTCCGTAAATGTATTCCACAAAGAAGTGTATAAAAGCTCTAGCATATTTTCAAGTAAAATCAATCTCTTGATTCAGGGCGTGAACGAAAGATATTAAAGGCAAGGGAGTAAAACTAGGAGAAGTTTCAAGTTAATGTATTCCAGACGCGAAAGGATATTCGCCTTGAACGCGGGAATCATTGAAAACATCTCCTTTCTTTTCGAAAAGCCTTTCTCGTGACCTGATAAACACCCCTGCAAGTACACAATCAAAAGTTGCCATAGCTACGTTTCAATTCTCAACTTAGCCTTGAGCCCTCGAACATCGCGCGGCTGAATGTTACTTGACAAAATTGAGCTCACTCCTGAATAGCTTATAAAACCGCTCGACACGGCACGTTCATGAATAAATTGATTTTTTGTTTGACCCAGAATTTCATTTCCGGAAGGAATGCTTAACATTTTCACTTAAGGCGGAGAAGAAAACGGAAAATTCGGGTTTTTATTGTGCTACTCGAGGTGGGCAATGTTTTTCTTTTTTGTTTAGTGAAGTTTCGGCAGAACGGAAATTGTAATTATGAAGTTTTTTTTTATTTGGAGTTAGATAGTACTCAAATTTCGCTGGTTTTTGCAATTTTTGAAATTATTTATTTCCAAATTTGTTACCCAAAAGTATATTAAGTTTCCTCAGGCTCCAGTATTATGATAATTAAATTTTTTGAGCGTAAGACTGAGCTTCGTTTTTCTTTTTATTGTTTCAATTTATTTTCTTTCATATTGCACTATCTAGTAAAATGTAAGCAATTTTTTCTTTAGAAAATAATTTAAATGGTTAAAAAACTAATTGAAGATGCAAATTTTCCACATAAATTGGGTGAAAATTTGAAATTCACGTGTCTTATTATTTTTTTTTTTTAATTTATTTTTCTCTTAATCTGCTGACATTGATCTGACAAGCTTGTTACACGTAAGATTTATTACGAGTGAAAATGAAAAAAATTACTAAAATATGAAAGGATGTTTGAAGGCTAATTAAATGCCTTAGTAACAATTAAGGGCTCAAAACGTTTCTTGGAAGTTCTTCTAGCTTACACTTAAGTCTGCAGAAAAAAGCTTCAAAACCGCTTAAGAATTTTTTTATCGCAATTCTATCAACGTCAGAATTAATAGCCCATCAAAGACTCTTAGAAAAAAAAAATTTCAGTAAATTTTTTTAGGTTCTGTTGAAATCGCTCTGCCAGCTTATTTCACGTAAAATTTATTATGAGTAGAGATGAAAAAAATAATGCCAGTTAGCTAATTTTCAAAATTTTTCAATAACAATCTTTATTTGATGTGGGATTCGCTTTATTTGTTATTTATTAAATAAACTATACATGGAAGTAAAATGAGTAATTTTTGTGCTGATGCCAGGAATGTAAATTTGAAATAAAATTATTTACCTGATGGATTATAAAATGATCAAATTATATATTACATTATAAACCTAATGAATGGACAGTATGTTTGTGAACTTTTAATTTGGATTTATCGATTATAATTTTATTTCTAACTTTATTTCATGATCATCTCGAACATATTTATAACAAAAAGTTTTATTAATAATATTATTTCGTAGTAATGGATTGTTATACTGATAGTTTTTCACTAACAGTATTCTAACAACTATAATAGACAATAATGTCTGACAACTCTAACAACAATGTGAGTTATTTACTCCATAGATAATGACTCTGTTAAAAAACTGTAGTTAATTACTATGATATTTAAACAAATTCAAAATCAGAGATTCCAAAAAATAAAAAAATTGCGCCTTTACAACCAAACCATCGAAGATTGAAAACTTGAAAAACCTCTCTCGAAAAATATTTATTTAATAATATTCATGAACGGATATCTTATAAAAACGAATATATTTAACAGACTTTAAAATGATTATTATTAATATTTCATAGTAGGGGAGAGTGGTCCTAAGTCGCCACTGTGGGCTAAGTCGCCACCCCTGCGTTTTTCAGAAATGGCGTGGGTGTTAGCTCTACAATTTTGTAGAAGGACAGGTTGGTAGCCATGAACGTAATTTAACCTAACAATTATCAAAATGGTTTCCGTTTGACAGCGTC
>JAPYZL010044996.1:0-15176 GCA_030522825.1 Platygaster orseoliae
AATACTTTGAATGATTCAGATGTAAGAGTTTTTTTATAATAAAGTTACATTTTTATCGAAAAAACAGCGAGAACTTAGTTGCGCACCTAATACAATTTTACTAACCACGAATGATCTAAACTGTAAGAGAAATTTCTAAGCACTTAAATAAGATAATTTCTACATTCTAATATTTTACGTTAATTTATAGTTTTTTTTTTTTTTTTTTTTTTTTTGAAATATATCAAATATACCAAAGAAGTGTAAAAACTTTTCTACGCAAGTTTAGTAGAAAGTACTTAACACATATTTTGTGATAAAATTACTACAATTTTTCTTACAGTGTATACATTGAGTGAAAACAGTTGCTTCAGTTATAATTGAAAATAAGGTACAAAAAAATATTCGATTTGATGAAAATGAGTACTCTTTATAGTCCACAAAGATTTAATTAACTGTCATTTTTTCTGTTGAAAGACATTCTCGGCACTCTGAGACTACATGCACCCCAGCGAAAAAATTTATTATAATATTTTAAATGAAATGTTTAATATTTCAAAAACACTTTTTTTGAAAAATTCCTTTGAAGTTTACTTTTCAAAATATCATAGTTAGATGTTTAAAAACCTGTTTTAAGTATGATAAAAATTTAAAATTCCAAAGAAAATACAAAAAAAAAGCTGATTTCATGAAAAAATTCATCCAAGTTTTCATTTCTAATCAGCGTCACTTTAAAAACAAAAAACAAAAAAACTGAAATTATGTATATAAAAAGTGTTAATTTTTAGAAATGAAGGTAAAGGTAATTTTTGCCAAATTGACAAAATTCGGTAAATTTAATTGGTTGTATCTATCAATTCCGCTGTATCAGTGGAAACAACTACTTGGCAGTTGTTTTAATTGAACTAACAGGTGAAATAACAATTGTAAACAACTACTCAAACAGTCATTCAAGTTCACTACTCTAAACAGTTAAATTTCGACTGTTTCAGATTTTAAGTGCAGTTTGCAGAATTAGGGCATACAAGTCTGACTATTGCTAGTTAGTATCACTAGCTTAGCAAATTTTTTGTCGCAACCATTTTCAATAGATGAAAAAATCTCTAATGACTTTGAAAACTATTAGAACTATAACCAGTAAAATTACATACTAATATATGATTGACGCAACAAACAAAGTTGATAAATTTTATAACTTTTCTATTTTTTCTTTGTTATTTATGGAAGCTGATTAGCAGATGTAATGAAACTCGGTAATTTCGTTACCATAACTATTTTCAATAGCTATTACAACCAATAATTTTGCAGAATGTTCAGCACTATAAATAACAAGATCAGACATTTGCTGTTTCAATGGAAAAAATTTGTTCTTCTAACAATAAAAAAGCAGGTGTAGTTTTAAAAGTCAGTTTGTCACACATTCCTCATGTTCTTATTGTGATGGCTTGATATGTAAGAAAAATTTATTGCATTTTATTGTCTTCATAAAAATTATGAGCAATGTTGACTTGAAAAATAGTGAAACATACTATCAACTCTTGTTCAAGTAATTGTTAAACGCTACGCTTGAAGATTATTGTCAATTTTGGTTTAATTGATTATTTATTTAAACTAACTATGTAGCTTCGAATATTGATATACTTGCTTCCAATATCTAGTCAGTTAATGATGTTAATGAAAATAATTGAAATAAATAATAAATATTGTGGTTTATTTACATTAAACAAAAAAAAGATTTATTAACAATATCAATGAATACTTTGTTTTGTTGAACAAAAATATAACAATAAACTGTACCCATCAACTAAAATAAGATTTAAATTGTCACTTCCATTGAAAAAATAGCTCTAATTTAATAACCTACAATATTTACATTTTGAAAACTTTAATAAATCAACATATTATGAAACTGTATAAAACTACTTACAAAATGTATATGCAACTACTTGTAAAAGTGAGTGCGAAATCAGTATGGCGTAATGTCATCAGAAAAATATAAACTAAGCGTCATAATAGACCAAAAAAATGCAACGATTACCAACAAAAGTATTGTAAAAGTGTATCAATCTACATAAAAACATTATTAAATATAACCAAATTCATTCTAATCCACTTGAATCAATAACATTTTTTTCATTCCATAAAGTTTTGACAGTTCAAATCTACTCATCCAAAACTCACAGCTGTGTCATGTAAATTGTCATTGCCATGAATACGTGATAGTTTAGAATATTTAATATTAAACACCAAAGTTTCTGTGGAAATCAATATGGCATTCCTCGAATTCCTTGAAATAACCATATGTGAAATTTAAGCTGTCTGTCAAAAAAATGTTTTTCCAACGCAGGAGACCGGGAAATGCTTCATTTGTCGCGGAAACTTTCGGACGTGAATACGCGAAGAAGCAATTTCTCAATCTCCGTTCGCTAACTGTATCTTCATTTTCCTCCATCACTTTGATTGCTTTCCCTGGATTCGCATTAGCCGACTATTTTCATTCAGCTTTTATCCAGGAATTCAACGTCGAGTCAGGTAATTAACATGCAATGTGTTTTTGGGCGAAACTTTACTCGTTCTGATAATTTATCACTGGAGAAAAAATTTATGTACATGTCGGTGAAAATGGATGTTCGTTTCGTTAATTTTCTTTTTTGCTTTAAATTAGTTATTTTGGCATTTCAGCTTGAAACGAGATAAGTCTTGGCGTTTGAAATAGTAGTAAAGGTATTTACCAAAAGTTATTTATCATTATTCGTGCTTTATCACACAAAATTTTTTTAACTTTTCTAATCACTTGATTAGGGATACTACTCATAATTATAGAAAATGTCGAAATTTGCGATGATCCAATGGTTATATTACAACTCTTTAAATTAGGCATTTAAGTATTTTTAGTCATCAAAAATTTTCTATTTGAAGAACAAAACGTTTTCTTCTCAAGTACAACTAGGAGAAGAGAACTACGATCCTGAACGTCCTTGCACAAAACAGAAGCGCAGGAGTCGACACGCGGCGATTCCTCGTGCCCCAGAAGCGAGAGCCGCGTGCTCGATATCCAACGCGTGTTGGCGCTGGCGTCGCATCGATCAGTTGCGCACGACTGACTATTGTGACGCTCAAACTCGCGCCTCGCGTATTATTTTAAATTTTAACAGTATTTATCAAATCTACGACAAGAATTCGGACATAAAAAATTTGTTTATAATAAGTACATAAAAATGACATATCGAATAAATTTCTGTAATTTTCATTTTTAATGTTATCCTAATTACGTACTATTGAAAATAATAAGTTTTTCGAGAAGATGCATTCAAACATTCATCCCTCGCTATTTTTGTATATAATATAAGCATAAAAAAAAGTATCAACTATTGCCAAACAAAGAACTAAAAAGAAAAAAAATTTGTGGTGAATCTCCCATGAAAAATTGGAATCCTATTTTTCAGGGCACAAAGTGGTTTTTATCCAACACTTAATAACTTCCATAAAAACTTCTCATTCATGATCTTTATCAAAATTCTGCCGAAGTAAAAACTCGGGAACAATGGAAATCATATTTCCGCGAAAATCTTCTTTCTTCGCGAGAAAGAAAAGTGTTCAAGAGGAAATGGAAGATCAGAGAAATTAGCTCTGTAACAATAAGAAACTTCTTATTATCAAATTGACTGCTTTCGTTTATTATTTCAACACTATTTTTTAACACGAATTTCTCAGCTGCTTAAGACAATTCAATTTTGAAATGTAAATAAAAATATGGTATCTATGATTTATAATAAAATAATAAAATTCGTTTAAAAAATTATCGACATTTTTTATATTATGTTTTTTATACGAAAAAGAATTTTGGATGATGAGAACATTGCGTCCAAAATTTGAAAATTTTTAAAATCACAAAATAAAACATTTAAACATCAAGGTGTGAAATGTTAATAGACGTTTTTCATCTTTTTTAAAAATATTTTTGAATGATAACAAGCCTAAACACAAGTTTCATATTTTTAATCGATTCATTCGAGACCTATGTGATCGAGAAAAAAATCTTCAAGAATTAAAATTGCTGGAAATGATTCAGAAACTTCAGAACATATCCAAATGGCGGTGTTACGTCAATTCGGAAACGTCATTTCGAGCCCACGTCTTTTGTATATGCATTCACTATGTTTTCACAACAAATCATCAGAAACACGCTAATCGTTAGTGAAATAAATGTCATAAAAATTTCTTAGACATTTCATGACGTCGATTTGAAATCTAGAAATTTTCAAGTGCCATGGAATACTTGCATATTTATAACTTTGATTTTAGTCTATTCTTACATCAGTAAATTTATCGTTTATAAGATTTATTTACTTGAAGGACATCAACATGATAAATGTTTTTCGAATTTTAAATTTATGACAAAAATGTATAAGAAAATGTTTCATAACAATATACTCATACATATTTATTTTCATTGCCTAAAATTTTTAATTAATGAAATTACTGCATTCCTTCTCGTTATATGACATTATTACTATTTGTTCTTTAATAAAATCAACTGTCAATATTAAATGGGAATTTTATTAAAAACATTATTAATGTTTTTAAAACAAAAATGAATGCACCAGATTCAAAAGATTCAATCATAATTTTGTATTTTATTCCCGCTGTTCATAATAGTCCAACTTCCTTCCGAAACTTTTTTTCCAAAAAAAACTTGTGTCACTTCCGAAAAAAAAAACGATTATGACGCTATGATTAAACTAGTACTGTAAACAAACTAACATTATACCTCATTTTATATGATTTCAAATATCGCAACTTTTCAACAATTTTGATAACTTTCTTATCATTATTATTACTCAATTTTTATTAGAGAGCATCGAAATGCATTTTTTTCTGTATGAAAAAGATCCATTCATATAGAGAAACGCTGAATGACCTTACAGTGAGGACAAAATTTTATGTAATGGTAGTGCATCTACATGGAATCCCCGTTTCCGCTAGAAGAATAATGCCACAGCGTTAATAAAATGTACGACCGGAGAAATACTGGAATCAGTAACAAGAGCGATCGGCAAGTTCCGTTATCGTCGGTGAGTTCTACCGTTAATTGTAAGAAAGGGCATAAAATAGCGAAGAAGGAAGTCTTCAAAATCGAGCTACGGAAAATTGCTCGAGCCTTAATCCTCCAGTAGGCGGCAAAATCTTTTTCGTCTCCAAATAGCAACAGTTTTTTCATGCAAGCTGAATCCGTGAAAAACAATTATTTATTCTGAAATCAATATCTCAAAGTATAGAACAAAGAAATTTTCGCAAATCAATAATAGAGTAAGGGGCCGTACACATAATACTACGTCACGTACTTTTTAGCCTTTTGTGACCCCTACCGTCCATTATCTCACACTTAGTCACAAACATTTAAACCCCCCCCCCCCCATAAACGTCACGTCACACTTGCGAAATCAATGTTTTTGAAGAATCACTTAAAATTATTCACAAATATTAAAGTCATTCAACAAAAGTTTTGATGAGTCAAAAATAACAATAATCCTTATTTCAGGAGAATTTTTCTTCAACGAAATTCTAATAATCAATGTTTGGCTAGGGCATTTAAAAAATTTGAAAAATTGTCACAACCCAGTGATTGATAAAAAAAACCAGAATCTACCAAAATTCTAAAAATCTAAAAAACTTTGGTTACTGGAGCATTGAATTCTAGAAATCTAATTGAAATTCGGAAATCTAAAGAATTTTAAATCAACATAAAAAACTTCATATCAAAAGAAATTCAACTCCAATTTAACAAAAATTTATTTACTTCAGCAACAAACTGTAAAATAAAATTTCCAGTCTTAAAATTCCTCAACCTGCAAATATTCCATTTAATTCGACGTCTGTGACCCCTGATTTTATAATTGTTCGTGAAAAATAGTTCCCCGACGCAACAGTAACTTTCCGTCGAACTCGGGACTTTTAATTATCATCTCGTGAAGCGATTGTTTTCGGATTTTTTTGTCCCTTGTAGCAATTAAGCGCCGGCTTATGATTGTAAAGCGTGAGTTTTTGCGTTCCAAAAGTTTCAAGGGAGTTGGAAAATGATTAACGTCGCGAAGGTTGAAGTGACACTCGCCTGAGCGTGATTCATGCCGCGCCATTTCCCGGGGAAAACGCGCGGGCCTCGTTTCACTACACCGGGGAAAACATGAAATATTAATGAGCGACGGGTTAAACGAAAATTCTCTACTCAGGACGTGATTAGAAAATGTAATTGTTTTGGGGAGCAATATTGCAGGGCTGGCATATGAGGAATAGGAAATACAATATCGGAGCGTGGAATTATAATTTCATGCAAATAAATTGCAAAAGTTGACTGAAAGGAAAAACCGGCTTTCGGAGCGTGTGTTACGATATCCTTTCTGGTTGTTAAACTCATGAAAAACTTTGAGGAAGTTTCCAGAAACAATATCAAGATTCAAAAAAAAAAATTTTTTCAACCTCTCCTACTCCTCTATTTCAATCACAAAAAACAGATATCACAAATTTGTTTACTAAAACTTTGTTATATGGAGTAAAATTTGTCTCAGAAACTGTCACAGATAACCCCCCCTACCCCCACCCTCACCACCATGACATTTTGTTATGGAAATTCCCTAAAAATTATGAGGTTTTTCAGAAGGATAACTGCATAAGCTACATATCATGAAAACTTTACGTCAGCTTTTTTTCATGAATTACACTTTATAAAAACTTTATAAGAATATCTTTCTGTTATAAGGCAAATCTTACGAAAAGTTCATAGAGTCATACTTTTTGTAAGAAAAATACCTTTCTAGAAGAAGTTTCTATACTTCAGAAGATTTACATCAGAAAGCCTCCATGTAATCTTTTGGTTCTATAGGAAGATGAAGAGAAATTTTGTTTAATAGTGAGTAGGAATAAGTGATTTTCATATTTTGACATTTATTAAATTACTTATCAATCATAAAAATGTTTTCAAAAGTATGCTTTTAGCGATTGAGTAATATTCAACAACTTATACCTTCTGTTGAAAATAATTCTTCGATAAATGTTGGATTTTTTATTGAAAGACTTTCTAGTACTAAACTGAATTTAAAATTTAAAGTAAAATTTTAATAAAATATGGCAATAGGAAATACAATATATACGATAAATTACATGAAACATTACAATTTTGCGAAGTCTTTTCCAAGATTATTGGAAATTACTATAGTTACTATGGTTTCAAGTATAGAAAAAATCCTTCGATAACTTATGGAAATTTTCTTATACAAAATATGATACAATACTTTTACATATGAAGTATGGAAAACGAACCATATAGAGAAGGAAAAATTACCATAAAATTATGGTAACTTATGGAAATTTTACTATACGTAGTATAATACTATACTTTTCCATACAAAGTATAGAAAAAGGACCACATAGATAAGGTAAAATTGCCATAACATTATAGTAATCAGAAGTATGAAAAAATTTTTCCCTTAGTTATGGAATTTCTTCCATATAACGTATGGTACCCATACTTTTCCATACAAAGTATGGAAAAAATACCACGTAAAGATATGGGTAATTTTCAATCATTTTTAACAGTGTAGAAAACCACTAGATTCATGTTTGTTTCAAAACTGTCATTAAATCTTCAAAAACTAAAAATTTCCATTATTGGCATCAGATCACTAGATATACAAAAAGAAAATTCAAAATGAAATCATAAAATTCATAAACACATCATTCAAATCAAGTAACCTTATAAGGTTTCCTTACTCAAAATTCCTTCGTCATAATCAACTGAAATCCTGATTAAATTTCCATACTACCAACACCCTCAAGAATATCAACCAAGAAAACGTCATACTTGGTGTAAAAAAGGGAAAACAAATCGCCTCAAAAACGTGACATCATTCGCATCTTAAAACGGAACAAGTAGGCCGACGCTAATGGAACACATCGTGTTTTCTCGCGAGCAAGGATTCCGCGGTGACAACTATAATTAAGTCCCCAAAAGCTCGCTTGATATCGGGGACATTGTTTCGTCAAAGTGCGACCCGGAAAAACCCAAATACCTTGGGAAATGTGATGCTTGGAAAGATGTAATTCCTGGAGAGTGAGGTCGTGAAGGCCGAGATTTTCTCGTGACAGAGAGCACACGAGAATACCCCTGAGGGCGGCCAAAGTGCTGCTGGGTATTCCACGATACGTCCTGTCTTTGCCCATTTTGCAGCCATTTATCAACTTGGCTTTTCGTCACTTTTTCCCAACACTTTCGGTCACTTCACTATTCTTCACCAACAATCTATTTTTACGCAATTTTTTTGGAATCCTGATATCATTTGGGTTTGAAATCTGACCGCTATTACAGATATTATAAAAAACAAAAATTATTCAAGCAAGCACTAAAAAACTGATTTGGTTTACATAAATGAACTTCAAGTTCAGACAGATAAATTTTATCAGGACCTAACAAATTATGTTTTAGTCAAAAAAACTTAATAAGTTTCTGCAAACTCGAATTTTTTTTCTGACATAAACTTTTTATTAACTTCGAATCGTTCAAAATGTAGATTTTTCGACCTTCAATTGAAACTATTAAATTCTCACATTTAGATATTACGAATTTAAAATACACTATAGTTTCAAATAAGTTCTAAAATTTCTGATTGGATGTTTCGAAGTTTGTTTTTTTCCTGAAAATTTTAATTTAACATATAATTCTCATGTTTCTAAGTTCTGATTCTGTGACTTTCATTTTTGCCCTCCAATTGAGTCAATTTTAGAGAATACTTATAATTTTAAGTATTAAAAAAAATATCAAGTGTTTTCGTGATCATACACCAAAATCCCAAAATCAAAAAACAAAAAAGAAGTCATATAAAAATAAGAAAAATACAATACCAAGACAAACGAATTCAACAAATACAAGAATCGAAAGAATTAAAGTAGTAAAATAAATTTTTTTTACATAAGCAATTCAGGTATATTCAAGATTTACATTTCAGAATGGATAAGAATATTGGCATTCAAGAATTTAACTCGACATCAGTTAATCGAAAAACAAATTTAGTAATCTTGCCAAGAAAACTTTACCAACATTTGAATTCTCCCAACGCCACGAACTCGGTGCTTAAAATTCACTCATGCGCATTACGCACTTTGCAATTTTAAACGACAAACTTGCATAACACTTTGAGCGTGTCACTTTTTTACCAAGCACCTATAAACATTCTCCTCCAATCAATGAACTCGTAAAAAACTTCAAGAGCATTCCAAGGAAGATAATGTCGATTATTTTTCTGTATTATATAACAAGATAAATAGTAGTTTATTGCGCATATTCACAATGTTGATCCTGAGGGAACAAAGAAATTTCAGAATTTGAGAAAAAGCCAAGAACGGAGAATATTTTTTTTTATCGACGTTCTGCATGTGCAGTACTTTATTTCTCCATGTGACTTTAAAAGTTTATTTGAATTGAGAGACTTTGAGATAAGACAAAAAAAAAGTAAAGTTCAACCACGTTTATTGTAATTTCATTTTTTTTCCACGAAAAATGAAGAATTCTATCAAAGTAGAAAATGTTTCATATATTTATAGAATTTCCGATTATTTTCACCATTGCTAAAAAATCAGCTAGACAAATTTTTCATCAAACTCATATAACTCTGTGAAAAAGTAAATATTTATAAAAGAAAAATAGAAAAGTTAATTTCAGAAAATCGAATAAAAAATTATTATTCTCAAGAATCATTCAACAATTCATTTCATAAGAGTCATGCATTAAACCAATAATTAAGTAGCAAACTAACAAATTCCCAATTTTTCACTGGATTCAGATAATTTATGCAAATAAAAAATATAAATCATTAAGTAATCACGTAAAATAACCGTCTATCATATGATAATTTTTAAAAAAATTTCCAAACAACACGAATTACAATATTTTTGAATTTTTAAAGAGGAATCAAAAATGAAATCGAATAAACTTCATATACAAGACAAGAAATTAATCAAAACTTTTGACATGCATCATTGGACAAATCATGAACAAAATATTGTGTTACGTACTTTTTCAATGCTGATTGAAACAAAAAGAAAGGTTCGCATTAGATTTTCAATTTCCATTAGTAAAAACTGCAAAAATATTAGTCTTTTAACAAAACATGTAGGCATTCCAATGAAAAATTGTCCTTCAGAATTGCTCTCTAATCTTTTTATGAGAATCGTACACTTAACTAACAATTACATAGAGCAATAAATAATTGCCAACTCTCATTAAACTCAAATTATACTTCGTACACAAAAAAAGCGACTCGAACTCACACTTCTAAAATCACACAAAAAAGCAAAATAATATCTCATTAATTCTCTTCACAATCACCACTTGAATTATCAAATAAATAATAGATAAAATATTGTATTCCAAGTTTCACCAATACTCAAAATAATATACCTCTCAAAATCCTTATAAAGCACTGAAAAAAAAACTCTACAATCGTAAAAAAATCAGTACTAGATTTTTCCGGTCAGAAAAAAATCCCGATACAAAGCGCGCGATGTGAAGAGCACCTCGAACAATTCGCACTGTTGAAACGCGCGAAATCAGCGGTGCGATGAGCGAGTCGCGGTTTCCGCATTTTCGCGGTGTTAACGACACCGAAACGCGGCGCGTGGCGGAATCGCCAGCCCCATTTTTCCGGCTCGCGAAAAATTTCGGCGTCAACTCAAAGCGTTTTCTTCCGGCGAAAAATCGGCGCGATCGGCCGGTAATGATAGAGCGTGCTATACTGAAGTTGCCCGACAATAATTGTCGCTAGCGGAGCGCCTTGCTCTCCCACCTCTGGCAAATTTACGTACCGCATCTCAGGCCGCGTGTACGTCGCTTGCTTGAAAAAACACTCAAGTGGGATCGCGAAAAGCAATGTTTTTTTTTATCTCTTGCGGCGTGTGCGTGGCGGTACGCGAACGTCAATTATCAAGACTTTCCACATCGAACACGACTTTGGCATTGGCGCCTACGTTTCCCGGCTTGCGAGATTTTCGATGAGTAGAAAATAATGTTTTTATACCTCAACCATCAACAGTGAGTTTTTCGCCTCATGCACAGTAACGCAAAAATTTCACATTGTGTTGGGCAACGTGTAAAACGCCTGCACAGGTCACGTGACTCGGGCAAAAAAGACGAAAAAGTAGCTTCAGCCCTACAATTTCGCTGGTTGAGGTATAAAAATGTCATTTTTTAAAAGAAAAAATTCAACGCAATAAACAGTTGCCATTTTTAAATAAATATAAATATTCTTTTGAATTTTTTTAAACTTTTTTCAACTCAAGACATACGAGTTTCATGAATAAATTCATTTATATTGGATCTTTGGAAGTAGGAAACTTACATCATGGAAAAATATGAATTTTCAGAAATAGTGTACCCAAACTTTTGACCGGTAGTGTATAAGCAAGTGAAAATCGATTCAAGTTTGTTATTTTATCAGCTTATTATATATAACTTTAAGACTATATTTACATAGAAGTTTTTCGGATTTTTAAAAATTGAACCTAAGTATTGAAAAAATATATATGGATTCCATTCAAAAATATTGCTGATTCTCCGTTAATGATATTTATCATCACTTGATTTTATTATGAATAATCAATAGTGTAAGACAATATTTTTTTTTTAATTTTTAATGTTTTTCAGACACTAAAATTTAATACATAATAAAATAATACAATAAAAATCAAGTATTACAATAAACCAATGTCAATAATAACTTACACGAAATGTGAAGGTTCATAAAATTTACAATGTTGACAAAACACACGAAAATTTTTTTTAGAGATTTACCAAAAATAACGAGAAACCTGGAAAAAACAAATTCGACGAAGCCCCTAACAAGGAAATTTTTAAAAATTCAAGAGTACAAAATTTCTGAGAATTTTGATTCAAATTCTGAAATTTGAATTCCAAATTCAAAAGTTCCGATTTAAATTCTAAATTCGAAAATTGACTGGAAAAAATTCAAGAATTCACTGAAAGAAAGATCAAATTGAAAGAATTTACTGTGAAACTTCACTGCATTCTGAAAATTCTGATTCATATTCTTAAATTTGAATTATGAATTTAAGAATTCACTGAATTCAGTGAAAAAAAAATCAAGAATTTAAAAATTCTGTGAATTCTGATTCAAATTCTGAAATTTAAATTCCAAATTCAGAAATTCTGATTCAAATTCTGAAGTTTGAATTCTGAATGCAAAATTTTTGATTCAAATTCTGAAATTTGAATTCTAGATTCAAAAACTCTTATTCAAATTCTGAAATTTCAATTCATATTTGAAAAATTCTGAATTAAATTTTGAAATTTCAATTCTAGATGGAAAAATTTTGATTCAAATAAGAAATGAAAGAATTCACAGTGAAACTTCAGTGAAATCTGAAAATTCGAATTCATATTCTTAAATTCGAGTTATGAATTCAAGAATTCACTGAATTCAGTGAAAAAAATTCGAGAATTTAAAAATTCTGTGAATTCTGATTCAAATTCTGAAATTTGAATTCTACATTCAGAAATTCTCATTCAAATTCTAAATTCAAAAACTCTTATTCCAATTCTGAAATTTGAATTCTACACTGAGAGAAGAAAATATTTAATATTAAGATGTGTATATTTGGATATGGCGAAATAGATATTTATTTACCCCAAACGTATAACACTTTTGATCAAATATAATTTGGTAACTGTCAAAAAATTATATTTATTTAAAAGTGTTATACGTTTGGGGCAAACATATATCTATTTCGCCATAACCAAATATACATATCTTAATAGTTAACATTTCTTCTCTCAGTGTAAATTCAAAAGTTCCAATTCAAATTCTAAATTCGAAAATTCACTGAAAAAAATTCAAGAATTTACTGAATGAAAGAACAAATAGAAAAAATTTACTGTGAAACTTCACTGCGTTCTGAAAATTCTGATTCATATTCATAAATTCGAATTATGAATTCAAGAATTCACTGAATTCAGTGAAAAAAATCAAGAATTTAAAAATTCTGTGAATTCTGATTCAAATTCTGAAATTTAAATTCTAAATTCAGAAATTCTGATTCAAATTCTAAAGTTTAAATTCTGAATTAAAAATTTTTGATTTAAATTCTGAATTCAAAATATTTGATTCAAATTCTGATATTTAAATTCTAAATTAAAAAATTCATATTCAAATTTTGAAATTTGAATTCCAGATTCAAAAACTTTTATTCAAATTCTGAAATTTAAACTTTTATTCAAATTCTGAAATTTAAATTCATATTTGAAAAATTCTGAATTAAATTCTGAAATTTCAATTCTAGATTGAAAAATTTTGATTTAAATAAGAAATTCGAAAATTCACTGAAAAAATTCAAGAATGCATTGAAAGAAAGAACAAATTGAAAGAATTCACTGTGAAACTTCACTCAATTCTGAAAATTCTGATTCACATTCTTAAATTTGAATTATGAATTCAAGAATTCACTGAATTTAGTGAAAAAAATTCAAGAATTTAAAAATTCTGAGAATCCTAATTCAAATTCTGAAATTTCAATTCTAAATTAAGAAATTCTGATTCAAATTCTAAAGTTCGAATTCTAAATTCGAAAATTCTGATTCAAATTCTGTTTCAAATTTTAAATCAATAATTCAAATCTCAGAAAAAAAAATTCTCGTGTGATTTTTCAACGTTCTAAACTTTGTCAACATAAATGTGATAATGTGCATAATAAATTGCCTCTAATTACAATACTTTGTTGAATAACCAATATAACCATAAAACTCGTCCTCAAGCGAGCCATTTATCTTCAATAACAATTGAAATGAACTTATAAATTATTTCTCTCAAAAAGCCCATAATAAAAACTCCATAATCATCTAAAATTACCTTTGAAGCTTACAAAAACTTTTTTTCGAAAAAACAAAAATCTAAATATCTGTTTTTCACACAAGACACTGCAATTTAATATTATAAAAAAAAAAAAAATCAAAACATGTGGCAAAATTCCCTTATAACAGTATAGAAACTACTTCACCCACGTTTTGTATAAAAATCTCAACAGCTTCAACAATTTTCATCAAAAAAAAAAAGAAAAAAAACTTTACAAAAAGGATTTCTGTACTTGGAACCTTCTGAGCCACGAGAAACCGAACACGTCTGGTGACGAAAAAGTCAATGTCACACCCAAGTAACAATTCCAAAATTGGGCTTGTATCCGAATCAAGCCCACGTGGCACGAATCGTTAAGTACGACGTGAAATAAAACAACGATCGCGCCAGACACTTTAGGGAATTCCGAGCAGCATTGCAAGGACGTCGAGTCTGTTCCTGGGGATAATGATGGTGTAATGGCGGCGCTACGAAACGGTGTCAAATCCCGGAATTGTTTACGTTAAACAAATAATAGTTGCAAAAATCCGTCGCTCTTTAAATGCCGGCGAGCGAATATTGTTTATCATTGACTTTCACGAGATTGTACGTTCACGTTTCGCGCGCAGCATACCGCTGGAGATTGAAAAAAGGGCATGGGAAACGACTTTCATGCAAATTTTCCGTTTTGTCTAATCGATCGATCGCCGCGTTTTTTTCGAAATAACGATACCACGAGAAATTTCTTCGATTCGTTTGCATGATTTTCCGTATCGAAATATGTTCGTGGCAGGGGCTATCGCGTTTATATCCGGGCTTTGTAAGGAGATCAAGCACGAGAATTGCAACCTAACCTACAATTTCAATTCTTGTTTGTTGCAGAAATTACAAATATGAACTTTCAGATCGAAACTTCTATCAAGTAATCACAGCACACATTTCCATTATTAATATACTCCAATTATGCGAATTTCTATCAAAATAACAAAATAATAATTTTTAATTAGTTCACTTTTTAAAAAATTGCATCAGTGTTGAAATTTTTTTACATAATCAAAACATATGTCGCATAAATCGAAATTCATGTCATTTCATCAATATACATTTAGATTAGGTTGACATATAGTAACAAAAATGACTCAGAATTATCTGTGTTGCACTAACATCCATAAAAATTGCAAACCATCTTATCTACTGTTCATAAAATATTTTTTCCCATGCATCCGTAAAAAAGGCCACTTTATTTCTATGGAATGCGGGAACAAAAGCCTCTTTTTGGGGTACTAGGAAATCAGCAGGAAATAT
>JAPYZL010045004.1:0-12167 GCA_030522825.1 Platygaster orseoliae
CACTTAAAATATATTGTGAAAACATTTTTATTTTATTATAACATGGAATTCGGTTCTTTAAGGTTGAACGTGTTACTTTTTTTGCAACAATTTTATGACCAAAACGTGACATTGTCATGAGACCGTAATTTTGATGACCGTCATAAGCACATAGAGAAATCTATAAAAACGTTATGACGGTCACATGACGGTCACATGACCGTCATATGACTGTGACATGACCGATTTTTTTATGACGCGTCATAGCACATCTCTAGTCGTGCGTGCTCTGACGTGCTTACAGTTACGCGAGTCACGACTCACGATGCATTTTATCTCTCTCGCACACGAGACTGCTCATTGGTTGCCCCGCGTGGCGACATAGCCAATGAGAGTTACTGACAAAGACATGCGGTAGAGGTGGGAGCCCCTCCAGAGTTGGAATAACCGAATGTTTTGGAATAACCGAATGTTTACGTTTCGCGGCGGTTGGAATAAACGAAAGTTTACTGTAATGTGAAAACTATTTTATAAATTGTTAAATATATCATATTATTTATATAATATATAATATATAATTATTTATATTAATATAATTATAGAAATGATATTATAATATCATTTATGATATATAAATATAGAAAAATCATTATATTATTTATTGAAAAACTATTAATATTAAATAAAGACTAATAAAATTTTTTTCGATTTTTCAAAATTGTGACGCTTTCAAATGATTAAAATATCTTTTCTCATCATCTTCATCATTTTTTAAAGATTATAAGTAATTAAAACGTTGATTAAAACGTAGATTATTTTATTACAAGTTTCGATGTTTTGAGTTTTTTCATTTTAGATGATTAGGGGTTACTATTATGGAGTTTTCATTTTGGATTATTTGTAGTTTGATGATTTAATTAAGATATTTTGTACTTGGGCAAAAATGAAATTTGGAACTTTCAAGGTTAGGATCTTTTGTACTTTGAATGTTTTATACCCCAATCGATATTTATTTTCTTTTGAAGCAGACAAGACTGAAAGAAAAACAATTTTCTTAAAATTTATATTCCGAACAAGTATCTTGAAACTTTATTTTTTGAATGTTATGTGAATAAAACAGCGTAAATAATTTCTTTTTTATGTTGAGTATTTTGGTCAGACGTTATTAAAACTTTTGTTGCACATTTTTAGAAATAATACTCCAAATTTATTACAATAAAAAATTAGGTATCTTATTTTATTTTATTTTTGTCATACTGTGGTTAAAGGATTTTATCCGTTTCAATAAAAAAATTTAGTTTTTTGTATTTGATTTGAAAATTTTATGAACTGTTCGCTTGAATCTTAAACCATATATTTTTTCACAGAATAAATGACTAGAAATTGAGGAAATAAAAAAATACATGACCTTATATTACAAATAATAACGAAAATTCCTACGATTTTCGCAAAATCTCTGTAACTTGAAGAATTTCAAAAATAATAGCTTTAACTGATTTTTGTATTTAGAACAATTTCAGTGAGTTTCGGTATTAGAAAGAAAAACTAGTTGAGAATTTGAAATTAAAAAATTAGAAAATTTGTTACATTTCTCTAAGTATGAAACTGGAATTTAAGCGTTATTATTTTTTTCTGAAAAATTGTTTGTTTTTTACGAAAAAAATGAAAATGCAAAAATATTTGAAGTTTTAGAATGAAAAAACCCAAATTTTTGTATTTAATTCGAAAATTCTATGAACTGTCAACTTTAATCTTAAATCATATATTTTTTCACAGATAAATGACTAGAAATGAATTAAATGAAAAAAAAACTTGATTTGATAAACTATCGATTTTCAGATGTTACTGACTTTGATACTTGAAAATTAACTTGAACTTATATTATAAATATTGATAAAAATTCCTTGGATTTTCGAAATCTCTATAACTTGAAGAATTTCAAAAATTATAGCTTTAACTAATTTTTGTGTTTAGAACAATTTCAGCGAATTTCGATATTAGAAAGAAAACCTAGTTTTAGGATTTGAAGTCAGAAATCAGAAATCAGAAAAAGTGTTACATTTTTCGAAGTATAAAACTGAAATTTCAACATATTTATTTTTCTCAGAAAAATTGTTCATTACTATGGAAATCAAAATGCAAAAATATTTGAAGTTTTAGAAATTAGAAAACTATAATTATAACAAAGTTTAAATATTTTAAATGATATGTTTTGATGTGTTTGGAGATTTCCATACTACGAAATGCAGAATCCATCAATATATTTTAAATTAATTTAATCAATAATTTAATTAATCTTATTAAATAAATCAATATATTTGAAATATATTGATTAATTTAAATTAATCAATATAATTTATACTAAACTTCACTTATCAAATGGAAAAAGTTAGAAATTTTCCTTGGCCTACTATAATTTTCATTTTCACTTGAAGGTAATAACAAAAAGTTTTCATAGCATTTATATTTGGCACAAATAATCAGTCTCTTAATAAAAGTTTATAAAAGGAAAAATGTTTTGATGTCATGAAAACGATAAATATTTAACAATAATAATTATTCATTTAATAAAGTTTTTTGTTTAAATTAGTAAACAAAAAAAAAATTTATTTTGTTGTTGAAAAATTGTTTCGATTTGTTTTAATCTGTAACTCCTCAATTCCATATCATTTTTTCTAAATTCTCACAGAATTTCAATAAACCTTCTCATACAATTCCCATCCTGCAATCACGACAAAAAACACGTTTTTTCATCTCTAGAAACTCCGTGATTTACAACCATGTTTACATTACAAAATTATCTTGATCTCAGCGAGATGATTCCCATCGCAATAAATTCCCACTCGCGATAATTAATGAAGAAAAACAACCTAACAGCGAACGACTTAATTCAACCACGAAAACAGGTTCGCAATTCTTTCGCCTGCAACCCGTTAATGACGCCGCCACCAAACGCATTTGCCACGATCTTGTTTCTGAATCAAGACTCACCCCGGAATTTATTGCTCAATTCCAAGTTCCCGTCATGCCATAAAAATGATCGGAAAGCTTAATGTATTTATAATGTACTCCATACAAAATTCTACGCACGAATCATTCCCGAGAAAACCATCAATCACGCTAATAAAGTACTCATTGCCTCAAAAAAGCACGCTTTGTCCAATCCCGACAATTCTTTTTTCCTCCGCGAAATCTCAATTTCAATGAAGCACGACTTTACCTAATCCATGCAAATTTCTAAGAGTTCCATTCGTCGTCGTTCTTTACAATTATGACCGTGAAAAAGGAGGTGAAAAACCTCGTGAGATATGCAATTTTTACGGTCTGGAAAAGGAAGGAAAAAAAAACCTTTAAGTACTTTACGTGATTCGTTTGTAGACTTTCTTCCTTATTTCAAAGTTTTTCCCTTTTTTCCCGCAAAGAAAGAATAGTCTTGGCCGTCGAGGGGTTTTAATGAATTCCAACAGGGAGACACGAAGCGAAGATAAAAATGGTAATTACGATATAAAGACGTCTTTGGCGTAGAAGAAAATGCGGACGTTATGGAGAGCTTTTTTCCAACTAAATTATTGAAAATATCTCGACTTTATCGCGGTTTCGGTGTACACGCGGAAAAAAGCTCTCGTGTCGAGCAGAGCGGAAAAATGTCGGCGTTTTCAACAATGGCACTTATTAATATTTACACTACGGCCGCTCGATTTCCCGGTGACGACGCTCGGGTTATTTTTCCACGGCATTTTTCAGGGACTTTGTAATGAATACTTATGAACTAATGAGTCACTTAAAATAATTTCGTTGACTATTCATGGTGGAACGAATTGAGCGATGAATATAAATTGAGAGCAGAATAATATTGTCCGTGGATGGACGGTAACAGAGGTATGAAAAGAGTTTAGAAAGTGGGTTCATTTTTTATTCAAAGTCGAGTCACCGGGATGTTGGGTGTAAAGGGAAATTGATTTTGATAATTCAGAGAAGGCTTGTATCAAGTTGCAAGTTATGAAGTTACAGTTTTGATAAAAAATTGGAAGGATCTATTAAATTGAATAAAAATAAACGAGGGTTTTTTAAAAGAATAAGGAAATAATGAATATAAGGTCGAAATTATTGAAAATATTTATTATCATTTAATATATTAAATTTATCTTTAGATTTTGACAGTTGCAAATAACCAAAAGTGCAATTACACTTTCGAAGTACGAAACACTTGGACTTACACAGAAATAATTTTTGAAAATTAAAAAAAAATTTTTTATCATTTTCGAGTTTCAAAATACTGAAAAGTAAAACAGAAAACTACGAAATGTTTATAAAAAAAAGAAACATACGAATTTCAAAATTATCAATATTTGCAGACTTCAGATTATAGATTTATATAATTCTAGAAATTTACAATTTTCCGAAGTATCAATTTTACAGATAGTAGAAATGATTTATTAGATCTTTCAATTTAAAAGTAAAAATTTATAGAATTCTTTTTAGTCTAGAATAGACTAAATTAAAGACTAATAGACTAATTCTGAACTCTCAATCGCAGAAAAATTGTCAAAAATTAAATCACGCCAGAAACAGATTTGGAATGTTAGATTTTTAAAATACATTCAGTGTCAAAGATAAAAAATAATAGACTATACACTAAACATATGTCAAACAGATTTGTACCAAACTAGAACTCAAAAATTCTAAAATCTTTTGGTAATTTCAAATGATTCTTCAATAAACTGTAAATTATCAAGTTTTTTTTTTGCAAGTTATTGAGTTACAGTTTTGGAAAAAAAATTGCAAGAATCTATTAAATTGAATAAAAATAAACTAAAGTTTTCTAACAGAATAAGGAAATATTGAATATAATGTCAAATAATGATAATAATATTTCTTATCATTTAATATAAGTATTACATTTTATGTATTATTATTTTATAAAATAATGATCAAAGAAATATCAATAATAATGTAAAAAAAAAATTATCTTTGGATTTTGACAGTTGTCAATAACCAAAAGTGCAATTACACTTCCAATGAGAAAAAACACTCAGACCCAGGCAGAAATAATTGATATAACCTTCAAAAAACTTTTTTCATCATTTAAGAGTTTCAAAACACTAAAAATTTTGAAAAAAATTACAATATGTTAATTAGTGTTAAAAAAAAGACGAATTTCAGAATTCTCAATATTTGCAGACTTCAGAATATAGATTTATATAATTCTAGACATTTTTAATTTTTCAAATCATGAATATTACAGATCGTCTATATGATTTATTAGATACTTCAATTTGAAAGTAAAAAATTAACAGAATTATTTTTCTTCAGTCTAGAATAGACTCATTTATCCAATAATAAACTAATTCTAGACAGAAAAATTGTCAAAACTAAAGTCAAACCAGAATGAGAATTATAATGTCAGATTTGCAAAATACAGTGAGTTTCAAATATAAAAAATGTGTCAAACAGATGTATGCCAAATCAGAACTCAAAGATTTTCAAATCTTTTGGCGATTTCCCATGATTTTTCAATGAATTTTATATTACCTTTTTTTTCATTGATGGATTAGTATTGATCTTTCGAAATATTTATCCTTAAAACTTTAAATTTCCAAATGCCGAAATCATATGAGTTGTGAAAAAAATACTATTAATTACATTACGTAGAATATTTTACTAAAAAAAGATCGTCCAATAATATAATTATTTTTTAAAAAAAGTTTTTACTTTTTTAATAAATATGTTTATGAAATCAAAAGAATGAAAATGAAATTGACAGTACAGCAATCATTAGAAACCGTAAAATTATGCAATTCTGATTTCAAACGTGTTATATGTCACTTATTTTCAATGTTAAACTTGATGTCTTCAATTACAATATAAAATGTTTCAGAATTTCTGGAGTTTGATGAATATATTTTTTTTAGAATGTTCATATTTTTAAAATCAATATTCTAAGAGTCGGGATAATTTTCATAAATATTTTTACATATATTTCTACTGAACTATTACTCAAAAATTATATGAAAATAAAAAGATGTTAGTAATAGAAGAAGTTTTTAGTTAAAAAGTATTTTTTCAAAAAATCTTGAGAAATGAAACTTGATCATCTTGGCTTATTACTTATTACAAGTATGTCATACATTTTAGGTAATTTGTTATATTTTTTTTTATTTTCAACTTTTTTTAATCTTCAACTTTTTTTCGATTTCAATTTTTTTCAATTTTTTTTTTCAATCTTTGACTTATTTTCGATTTTCAATTTTTTTCAATTTTTAATTTTTTTAATCTTTGACTTTTTTTCGATTTTCAATTGTTTTTTATTTTTTATTTTTTTTAATCTTTGACTTTTTTTCGATTTTCAATTTTTTTTAAAAATTTTTTTAAATTAAAACTTTTTTTTAATTTGAATTTTCTTAATTTTCAATTTTATTTTAATTTTTAATTTTTTTTTAACTAAATTCAAAAAATTTTCATGACTATTAATGAATTTTAATGGAAATTTTATTGAATTTTCATATATTCTAAATTTTTTACTGAATCCCTGATAGTTTTTATGTATGTTTTCTTTAAAATATTTATAACCTTCCAAATTATTTATACTTCCAGATATTCAACTTCTAAACGTTTTGAATGATTAAATTGAAAACTCTTCGATGGCACAAGTTTTTAAAATTTTATCAATTTTAAATAACTAATCTAATGTTCAGTATGACTTGTATCAGAATTACAATTGTACTTTTTTAACTTCATTTCAGGTTTTCCTCAATCATAATTTCGGTTCTCCCATTTTCAGGATTAACATCAAAAGAATTTTTTTCATTGAAACCGAGATATATTTACAACAACAAAAAAAAAAATCAACATCTGAAATAAGAAAATTTTGCAAAAGTTTTAATAATGAAGATAAACCCCCCCCTCCCCCCTCGAAAAAAATACATCTTGCAATAAAAAATACATAAGTAGAATAAATAAATATACAATTCAATTTAAAATATAAAAACAATAAAATAAATTATATAAAATAAAAATATCAAGAAAAAATGACAAAAATGACAAATTCTCAAAGAAAATAAAAAAATTCCTATTCTTCACCATTAGCTCCCACCATAAACCAACCACGCACAAACCACAAACAAAACCTCCACAATTTTCCATTCAAACCCCTCACTACCTAACAATCGACCTCTCCTCAATCTTTCTCATTGTCAGCCTTATCAGCATCTCCGCCGACGTCGCGAAATAATTAAAACCTTAATGAGAAGCAGCCCAGTTCCCCTGACTTGTCAAGTCGAAGACCATCCACGCTCCCAGAGTCAATTAGAAAATATGAACCCTTTTCACCGGGATCCAGCTAAAGGTGAAAGCTGAATGAAAGACTCGCGAGATAAACACTCGACGCTTCGGAAACTTAATTGAGTCTCTTCATCCCGTTTAAGAGGGCTCGATTTGCCCCATGGGCGCCCTTCGACTCGCCTCTGACCAGGCAAACTTGAGTGGCTAGGAAAGGCAAGAGTTCTATATATATATATATTAGAAGGGGAGACCGGTGCGATTAAGATGCATCGGTTTATAATGATACTGCGTAAGAAGTCACCGGCTTCTATTCCGTCGGGGTATACGAACTTAATTACCGTTTAATGAAACTCCTCGGAGAAATGAAATCCTTATCCATGGGCTAAGTGCAACGGCGCATGTGTAAAGTCAATATCGGGGCACTTTAACCCCCCCCCCCACCCCTTGCCCCTCCGACCAAGCCGGTCTTGGCTAAATAATAAGGCAGGGCGGCACCGCCCGGGAATATTGCGCATTTCGGAAATGAGAACGCCGCTGCAATTTGCATTAGACGCCGCGTTTTTAGTCGGGGATGTACGCTCCAAATAATTACCGTATTTTGTTAAGATGTTGTGTGGGGAGAGGGGGAGGGAGGTTGGTGGGTTAGGAGGGAAATCTCGAAAGAGTTTGTTTCGTCATTCAATTGGGGAATTCTTAATTGAAAAAAGAAGTGAAGAAAGGAATGGTAGATAATTTTTTTATGTTCGAAAAGTTTACGACGTTGAAAAATAACATGGGATTTTGTTTCTGAGATTTGCCATCAACGATTTAAAATCGCAAAATGATATTTATGAAATATATAAAAATAATATGAAAATATATAATTTTTTTATATAAAATAAATTATATTAAAATTAATCTTATAATAAAAACTCTACTAATGAAATTTTATTTCCTGTAGACATTTTTATAAACAATTTTTTTCATAAAAATTCCAGTTCATAAGAATGATGTACGAGGATTAAATATTCTCTCGTAAAAGTGTTGCTGGTTTTTATAAAAAATATTATTCTTATAAGGTTTTTATATGTTCCGTTGACAAAAAAATTTTTTCATATTAGAATTTTTTAAGGTGACCCTTAAAAAAATAGAATTATTATGAAAAATTTCTGATTGTTATGAGAATCTTGCCATTTCTTATAAAAATTAAAATCACTAAGGTATAAACATGTTAAGAAAATTCCTTGTTAGGGTCTTCGTCGAATTTTTTTTTTGAAGATTTAATATTATTTATGATATTTCTCAGAAAAAAATTTTCGTGTGATTTGTGAACGTTGTTAACTTTATGAACATCATTTTTCTATCCAAAAAAGATAAAAAATAATTTTAATTAATTAAAAGATTATTTGATTGTTATTTTTTAGTGTATTTGTTGTAATTTATAGCGTTTTTCGAAAGCTATTATTGCAAAAGAAATTTTTGGAATATCACAATTACACTGAAAAACCAATTTTGTTTTCCAAATAAAAGTTTGGTCGTTAGTTGAACCAATCAATATTTGGTTTTTGACTGTAAAATATTCTTAGTTCAGAGAAACAATTTAAAGTTAGCAGAAATATAAATTATTTAGACTAAATAAAAATTTGCTAGTCTAATAAAATTTGTTTCAATGAACTTATAATTTATTTAATTGAACCAAATATTTGGCTCAGCAAATATTGACTAAATGTTTTTTGAACAAACCAAATCGGTTTTTGAGTGTACTGTATTGAAAACTTAATCACTAAATGTTGAAAAAATAAAAAAACTTTTCATTTTGGATTGAGTAATTTAAAAATTGAACAAAAAAATAATGTGTATTTAAATGAAAAAAATCGTAACTTGAAATTTTAGATACAAAATACTTGTTATAAATAAATTATTCGAATTTTTAGGTCTTATTACCTTTTTTTGACAATTTTTATGAATTTACTACAAAATAAAAGTCAAAAAGAAAATAAGGCATGAAAAAATCATTATTAATGAATTTTATGAAGAAAAACTAGAAATTTCGAGTTTAGAAAAAATTGGTTAGTCAACTATTGTAGAAGAGAAATTTTTAAATATTTGAATATTTTGTTATAGAAAATCAAATCCACTGAATTCCCTTAAATTTTTTTTTGAAATATTTCTTTTCATTTTTATCATTGAGCGATGAATTCATTCATCTATTTTTGTTCACGATTTCTTTATCAAATTGATTGCAAGACAAAAGAGTTAAAATAAATCAAGAAATAAACAAATGAAAAAATGTTTTTGGTAGTATAGTTTGAATTATTTATTCATCAATATTATTTCTCTTGGTATTATGTATAAATAATTTTCAAAAATTTCAAATTTTGTTGTTTCAAGAAAAAACCTCGAATTCTCTAAATATTAAACTGCTGAAATATTCTCATTTTGAAATTTCTATTTCCCTTCATTTGAATCTACATCTATCATTATTTAAAATTCTTCTTTTTTTTGCTTTTGTTCATCTCTAATTTTTATAAAAAATGTGATTAAAAAACCGGCGATGAATTTTCATAAGTAATAGAATTCAAAATAATAAAATTTTCACTAATTTTAAGAAAAAGTTAGGTTATGTATAAAATTGACAGTTTAGTGATATAATGAAAATTCTATTATATTTTTCTTAAATCTTCAAGATACTAACGAAAGCCTCAAATTTCTGTAATTTAACAATCTCTGTGGAACTCATATTTTACCATACAGCAACCATTTACCAACAACCAATTTTTCAACAAAAATAATAATCATGAACAAACACTTGAACAACAAGAAAATAAGTCCTTTCGGACTTGCATAATTTCGTATGTCAAACTGCACGAATCTGCAGTTATCAGATCATTTGTAATGGACTCGACGATTTGAGTCGACAGCATCACCCTTTGTTTCTTCATTAGTCGCGCGATCTAGTTAAATTACGTCGCATGCACTATCAAATGCTAGGGAAATTCAACAAGCGCTCATTATAAATGTAAATAGCGTTTCGCCGAGCACAGTATCTCATAAGCGCTCAAAATTTCTACACTGTCTCTGAAAGTAAGTAGTTCTAGAAGTCATTACAAGAAAATATTCTAAAATAATTTTGCAACATCGTATTTGACACGTCGTTTTCAGAAATAATAAAAATAGTTTGAAAATTCTTACCATAGACAAACAATGAATATACATAATAAAAAAATATATATATTTGGAATACATTATCAAAGATATCACAGCGAAAGCTTTTTAAAAACATTCAATGGTCATATTTTCGTAAATAGTCAACAACACGAGATTTTCATGAAACGCGCACGTTTCAAGGCATTCAAGTGTCGCTTTTTTTTCTGCATGTAATACAGTTTGTGCGGAATCCACAATTACCATGCAGCAACGGCACGTCCACGTTGTTACTTCAGAATGCTAAGAGTGGAGCTTGCCGAGCCATCGGCGCGGAAGAAGAAGGAAGAACAAGCATCTTGGGATATGCAAACAGAGGTAAACTATTGTTCACATTTGTCAATTGAGGGAATTAGGAATTAAAAGACAAACAGAGTAGTAATAAAAGAGATAAAAAAATTGAAATTGCAGATACAAAGATGATTTAATATTCGATGCAGTAGGGCAGGAAAAAAAGGATTCTATTCCTGGATGAGAAAATTACTGAAATACGATCAAAATTTTCAACCTTAAAATTCATTTTCCTTTCACAATAAACTCAGTCCAACAAAAATCACATCATACTCTCTCAGTAACATTTCAACCATTACAATACCAAAGATTTTCTTTACTCGTACGTGAAAGTATTCCAGCTCAGAACATTTTTCATTATATCCTGGAAAATGTTCGAAACCATTTGAAAACTACGTCTGATCGACGACCTCCATTATTCTCTCTTCCAAGTTGAATGAAATCAATTTCAGCTCGCGAATAAAAAATTGATCAGATTTTATTAGCGCTCTAGTCTTCTGAACTGAGCGGATTTGATTTGAAAAGAATTCCTGATTCATGGATCTCGCGAATGGATTCGGAGGTAATGGAAAAAGATATTGTTCTTTTAAATATTGGCCAGTGGGTTCTGTCAATTGAAGCTGGGTTATGCAGGATATTCCAATCGTTGGATTCCAAATGCACGCCAGAATTACGTAGAAGAATTTATCGATCCTACAAAGCTCAAATTCCGCGTGGGTAATTGATACGATTGAAAGTTAAGAACGAAACACAATTTGATTTTCTCTTTCTGCGTGATGTGTTTTATGAAAAGCTTTGCAGTAAAACTTGAGCATTTCAAAATCATTAATTTACAGCTAGAAAAATACCTTGGTTGCATTGAATTATTCTGGACGTGTATATCAAGCTTATAAATTCATCAAATGATCCCGTTCGCTCTCGAGGTCGGCTCGATCATAATTTACCATTCGCAGCCACTCTATAACGAGCTAGCGATTCCGGTCGAAATTAAATCTAGGTTACATGCGCCGCTCAAGTAAAATGTTATATCGGCCTTTCATGAATTTCGCTTCTCTATTTATATTAATCGCTCACACTGCTCGATAAATTTCGTACCATCCGATGATTTTTAATCCCAGAAACTCGCGTCGGCGATATATTTAATCGCTTTAAGCGTATGAACGGCACCTGAGCTATGCACACGTTCATGTACGACATTTAATTTGTGAGTCGATTACCCTAATTAATTCCATGGGCGAGACACCACATCTTTCGCTATTAATTAAATTCCAGGATGTGGAAGGTCGATCTTTTTGAGTGAAAAAATAAAAATCGCAATTTGCGGCTCTCGAGTGGATGCAAAATACAGGGTGCGCCACCAAAATCCGGACAAAAAACCATTCAATATTCCCGCGATAATATGCTTCAGAAAGATATCGCTTTCAGTGTCTGAA
>JAPYZL010045009.1:0-25242 GCA_030522825.1 Platygaster orseoliae
TTCTCAATTTTATTTAAACCATATTTTTTTCAATGAAATCATCATTTATTTACAGCTTAAAGAATCTTAAAGCATCAAATCATTTTTTCATCTAACATACTTCGACATATCAATTAATTCGTTGCTAAAAACTCATAACTTCTCGTCTCTGCAATTCGTATGAAAAACACTAATAATAATTTGGGAATTTGTAAACTGTAAATAAATGTTAAATTACTTGAACAAATAAATGTAAAAAAAAAAGTGAAACTACGGGACTCGAAACTCGCATCCTGCGCGTGATACACTATGGCTCAACTAGTCGAGCCATCGAATCATTCGACTATACTGGACATTCATAGGTCCTAAAGGCGACTGTAATGCGCAACTGGATTTTTCATACTTTTTTACTCTAAAAAAAGGTCCACTGGAGAAAACACTGAAACACGTGTCAAATATTTTTACGAAATCTTCGTCCATAAAAATTTTGAGCTCAAAATCGAAGGGACATCTGCCGGGGTCCCCTTGTGAGTGATTCCCGTTTACTCTGCAGTTTTGTTATAATTACAATATTTTTTTCTCAGTGCAGTTCCTAGTGCCCCAAAAACACGCTTTTTCACTCGCCGCGAGCTTTCACAATTGCGTCAAAATCGAGCAAAAAAAAGCTCGCTGCGAAAAAGGCGCAGTCGGCGAGATGTTCTACTGGTTTCCCGAGTCGTTAGAAACTTAGAGAAGCCGGCCCCATTGTTGTCATTGTCCCCTTTGTAATCTGATACTTTTATCGAATTCAACCTTTTCAACGAGTACGTACGTCGCTGGATTCCCCTCCCCTCTACCCCCCCCTTCCCATCAATACTCTTTCGTCTCCATTTAAGCGAAAATTGGGCGCACCTGACGCCTCTTTTTTTTTATGGGAGAAGAGGTTAGTTCGCTCTTCTTTCGGTGCTCAGGTAATAATTTATAGGCAATATTTCGCCGGGACATCGAGTCATCAACCTGCAGTTTTACGGGGTCATAGATATCTTGGCTTCGTGCGTTTTTCAAACTTGCCACTCGACGATCCGCTTATTGGTTTCCGAGGGGAAAATGTTCATCGATGGAAAACGTCGTTAGAAGTGGTTAAAAGAGAATTTCAGATGTTTTTACTGCATTTTTTAAATTGAGGTATAGTGGCTTTGATTTTTTTTTTTGTTTTTTGGTGGGTAAATTTGGAAAATTAAATACCCTGCGAAATAATAAATGTGACTGAATGGTTAACAACAATTTCAAGTAAAAGTCACGCAATTTGAATATTTTGGATTTGATTAATGACTTTTTTCATTTTTTTTTTTTTTTTTCATAACCGGTCATGACCGGTCATTTCCCTATAAATTTCCTTGTAATTGACAGTCATTACCGGTAATTTCCTTGTAATTTATTGTCATTACCGGTAATTTCCCTGTAAATTTCGTTCTCGTAATTGACGGTCATGACCGGTGATTTCCCTGTAAATATCCTTGTAATTGATGGTCATGACCGGTAATTTCCCTGAAAATTTCCTTCTCGTAATTGACGGTCATGACAGGTAATTTCCTTGTAATTGACGGTCATGACCGGTCATTTCCCTGTAAATTTCCTTGTCGTAATTAACGGCCATGACAGGTAATTTTCCTGTAAATTTCCCTTTAATTGACGGTCATGATCGGTAATTTCCCTGTAAATTTCCTTGTAGTTGATGGTCATGACCGGTAATTTCCTTGTAATTGACGGTCATGATAGGTAATTTCCCTGTAAATTTCCTTGTAATTGATGGTCATGACCAGTAATTTCCCTGTAAATTTCCTTCTCGTAATTGACGGACATGACAGGTAATTTCCCTGTAAATTTCCTTGTAATTTACGGCCATGACCGGTAATTTCCCTGTAAATTTCCTTATAATTGATGGTCATGACCAGTAATTTCCCTGTAAATTTCCTTCTCGTAATTGACGGACATGACAGGTAATTTCCCTGTAAATTTCCTTGTAATTGACGGCCATGACCGGTCATTTCCCTGTAAATTTCCTTGTAATTGACGGTCATGACCGGTAATTTCCCTGTAAATTTCCCTATAAATTTTTAGACAATATCCGTGTTTTTTAAAAAACGATGCGATTTATTTACCCAGCTCTCGGGAAATATTTCTACATATCTGGGGCCTCTTTCTTGCGGCGTACACGAAGAAGAGATGTTGACGAGAGAAAAAGGCCTCGTGCCCTCGAGGGTCGTCGATCCGTTTCTTGCTTCTAGAGTCGCGAAACGTGGTAGGTTTGCCCGCACCGTAAACGTCAAATATATGCATACATTGCAGCTAGAAATATACCGTCCTGCCACTTTATCCTTTGGCCTCTCTTCTTCCCATGATACGCTCTCCTTTTTTCATTTTACAATCTCCTTTTTTTCCTTGCACACCGCCATCACGACGAGATGTTAACGATTTCTCGAGTGGGCAATTTTTCTTTCTCTCATTCTCGCATTCCTTCCACGTTTGATTATTTCATTAGCGAGCAAGCTGGAATCTGCTCTCGGAAAAAAACGTAGTGATTTGTACTATAGATTTTGGAAAAGTTACTATATTCTAGGAAAATCTGAAATATTAATTGTATTTTTCATGTATTATGGTACAATCAGCCATAAATAATATCTAAATATAAAAATAAAAAATGAATAATTTCCAAATAGAATTGATTGCATTGTTGGGCAGTTGTAGTTGGAAAATATTGAATTTTTTTATAATGTATATTTCAGATTAAAACTTTATTGAAACAATGAATTCTATCGTTGCTATTTTAAAAATCATTATAAAAAAACGAATTTATTGCTGAAAAAACAATTAATTTAATTTTTAGAAATAATTCGAATAATAATAATATATTTCAATAAATAATTTTAAATTGAAAGTGTGATGTTAAATTGAAATAAATCAATTAATTAATCTACTTAATAATTAGTTCAATAATCAAAATAAACATTTGTTTTGAATGAGAAATTTTAAAACCAATAAATGTGGCGTGAACTGACAAAACCTACCTAGCAGCACATTCCATTAGGCGCATCATTAGGTCTAAGAGGATTAGAAAGTAAGCCTAAAGGAATGTGTTGTTAGGTAGGTTTTGTCAGTCCACGCCACAAATAATGTTTCCGGACGAAGAATGTGAAATTCAGCCATTCAATTTTGAGAAATAACTCGATTAATATCATGAAGGAAGATAATTGATAAATAATGCTGATTTGTGTTGAAAAACTGAAAATATCAATATTTGATTTATTTATGAAATTATGAGTTGTTTTTTTATATTTGTCTTGTCCACGAAAAAATTCCATAAATCTAAAAAACTCGCTTGCAAAATTAATGAAGTATGAACTTCTTTTCTCAATAAATTATATTGTTGTGAATTCGATTTCAAAAATCAGCAATAATCTTCATAAAAAGAATAATTAATTTTCAATAAATCAATAAACATTCTCCAGAGAATTTAACATACTTCATTTTCTTCAACAACGTAGATACCATTTTTCTAATTTCTTAACAGAATTTTCTGAATAGAATTTTCTAAATAAAATAAGAAAAAATAAATATCATCTCAAGAATATGTGATGTTTAAAATAACTATAATTAATAAAAAATTATGAATAATATAATAATAAAGAAATCAGTTTCTAAATAGAATTGACTGCATTTTGATGCAGTTATAGTTGGAAAACATTGAATTTATCTATAATTTAGCTTAATAATTGAAATTAAAAGAAATACATAATAAAATAAGTGATCGTGTTATTATTTTGATAGAAATTGTCAAAGTAAGAAATTGTTTCAAAATTATTACATTTTCATAATAATGTTAATCATATAAGAATAATTTTATGGAGGAGACATTTATTTAATAAATTCAAAATTAAATGGAAAAATAAAAATGTAATATACTATAAAATAATTGGGATTGTACAATCACTTAAAAAATACGTACAGAACATAAAGCACTGAAAATCTGTATCAAAGATAATATTTTCTAAAAATTCAATTTCAATACTTGATATCGTGAGATTTTTAATGCTAGAAAATCGAATCCTAAGAATTTCTAAAGCAATATACAGAAAAACTAGAAATTAATGAATATATTACAATATTTTATAAATGATATTATACAATACAAAAATTCTGCAACTCAATGAAATATGTATTAGATTTTTGTAAGGACCTACAAGAATATTGGAAATTTTCAGAACTCTAATTTATACAGAATCGAATTTCAAAAAACTTTGATTAAACCATAGATTTTATCGTTGCTATTTTCAAAATCATTTAAAAATTGCGGATTCAGTGCAGAAAGAATAATGAATTTTCAGATGAAAAATGTAAAATTCAGTTATTTAATTTCAAGAAATTATTCGATTAAAATCATGATGAAACATGATAAATTATTAATTCTGTTTTGCATTGAAATTTTGAAATTACTATTTTATATGAATTCCGAATATTATACAATAATACAAAAAAATCTAATGAATCTAAAAATCTCGTTTGTAAAATTAATGAAACAAAATAAAATTAATCTTTTTCTCCATGAATGATTTCGTAGTAAATTCCTCTTCAAAAATCAGTATTATCCATAAAAATCGGAACAATTGATTTCTCATAAATCCATAAACATTCTCTAGATTGTCTACGCAAATTAACCATCTTTCCAAAGTTCCAAAGTTTGAAAATCAACAAAATTAAATAAATTTTCTCTATTTCTTTTTATATTTAGAAAAAAACATTATTTATTAATGTTTAGCAAATATTTTCCAATGTTCCCACCTGTTTCTCGTTTTTATTTTAGTTTAAAGTGAAAAACTAGTTTTCTTAAAACTTGGTTTATTTCTGAAACGTTTGGAACTTGAGACACAGAATTTACGTACTTCATTTTTTCTACAACGTAGACACCATTTTTCTAGTTTCGATATAGAATTAGAAATAGTGAGTATTATCTAAATAATATCTAAATATAAAAAAACTCAAGTAAAATTACAAGTTATAAGTATGAAAATAAAAAATTAATCAGTTTGTTATTGGAATTGACTGCATTTTTGTACAGTTCGAGTTGGAAAAAAAAAAGAATATTTTTATTACATTTTCTCCCGATATAGAAACTTTACTAAAACATGTTTATATTGTTGCAATTTTGAAAACATTAAAAAAAGCGAATTTTCTGCTGAAAGTATAATGAATTTTCGCATGAAAAATGTAAAGTTCAGTCATTTAATTTCGACAACGTTTTCTATTAATATCATGAAGGAAGATGGTAAATAAATAATATTTATTTGTATTAACATATTGTTAACATATGTGAAATAAATGAAATAACATGCAATGAACTTTTTGTTCCATGATTTATTTCGTAGTAAATTCCCCTTCCAAAATTTTTATTGAAATTGCAATTAAAAAAAGCAACTAAAATTTCCTAGTTTCTATGGAAACTCAAATAAAGCACCTTTTTCCATCCCTCCAACTGGCGTATCACGTTATTTCGTTCAATCACAGTATTTCATATGCATTAGTTCTTGAAACTCATAGAAATCATCCTCGAAAAACAAGATGACACTTGCCAATAGAATCACAATAATCATCATAATTCCCGTGCACGATGACGCCGGCACAATATTATTCTCGTGCGTAAAAATGGCTCTCTCCAGCTTCGATCAGACCACCAGCACTGTAAAATCACAGGAAAGACCCCGGGCACCTTGGCATTGTACCGATCAGAAAAGAATAACGGCTAATTGTCGTACCTTTTGCCTCGTCCAAGTGGATTCAGCCAGTAAAGAAGAGATACACGTAACGCCTCATCGAAAAAAGATCGCGTCCCATTTAAAACGCGGCGACATCCACCCAACAACGAAGATGACGTCTTCATCTTTCCCGCGTTTGTAGTGCCTCGGCTTCTTGAAATTCCACGCGATTCTTTGTTTCATTCAAGTTTCCCCGATTCGAGACGGCATTATAAGACTTATTTAACGCCCAAGCGATTTTAATCGATTTTCTTGAGGTGTCGTCGTAGAGATCTTAAGTCCTAGATTTTGTTAGAGCGATTTAGATGAAATTTATGGAAAGATGGAAAATGGTGTCTACGTTTTTGAACAAAATTAAGTAGGTAAATTTAGGTTGAGAATCTGGAGAACGTTCATGGATTCATTTAAAATTCATGATTTAGATTCTTATGATTACATAAATACTGATTTTTGAAGGGGAATTCACTACGAATAAAATTATGAAAAAAAGTTAGTTGCATGTTATTTCATTTATTTTACAAACGAGATTTTTAGATTCATTGGATTTTTTTCATATAAAATAATATTCGTATTTCGTATTAAATAATATTATTTTCAATATGTTGATACAAATAAATATTATTTATTTACCATGTTATTTCATGATACTAATAGAATACGTTCTCGAAATTCAATGACTAAGCTTTACATTTTTCATCCGAAAATTCATTATACTTTCAACAAAAATTTCGCTTTTTTTTATGTTTTCAAAATAGCAACAATGTAAGCTTATTTTTAGTTAAATTCTATCGAGAAAAAATATAATAAAAATATTTTTTTTTCCATCTACAACTGTACAAAAATGCAGTCAATTCCATTAAAAAACTGATTAACTTTTCGTTTTCATACTTATAATTTGTAATTTTACCTAAATAATTGTTATATTTAGATAATATTCATTATTTATAATTCTATTTCGAAACTTAAAAAATGGTGTCTACGTTGTAGAAAAAAATGAAGTAGGTAAATTATCTGTCTCAAGTTCCAGACATTTAAGAAATAAACGAAGTTTAAAAAAAAACTAGTTTTTCACTTTGAACTAAAATAAAAACGAGAAACAGTTGCAAACATTGGACAATATTTGCTAAACATTAAAAAATAATTTTTTTTTCGAAATATGAAAAGAAATTGAGAGAATTTTTTTAATTTCGTTGATTTTCAAACTTTGGAACTTCAGAAAGATGGTAAATGTGGGTTAACAATCTAGAGAATGTTCATGGGTTTATGAAAAATCAATTATTCTGATTTTTATGAATAATACTGATTTGTGAAGAGGAATTTACTACGAAATCATTCATGGAAAAAAAGATTAATTTTATTTTGTTTCATAAATTTCACAAACAAGATTTTTAGATTCATTAGATTTTTTTGTATAAAATCGTTTTCGAAATTCGTATAAGATACTATTTTCAATATTTTAATGCAAAACAAAATGAATTATTTATTATCTTCCTTCATGATTTTGATCGAATAATTTCTTGATATCAAATGACTGAATTTTACATTTTTGATTCGACAATTTATTATTCTTTCAGCAACTAATTCGCTATTTTTTAATGATTTCAAAAATAGCAACGATAAAATTTATGGTTAAAACAAAGTTTTTTGAAACTCGATTCAGTATAAATTAGAGTTTTAAAAATTTCCAATATTCTTGTAGGTCCTTAAAAAAACAAATACATATTTCATTGAATTCCAAAATTTTCGTATTGTATAATGTCATTTATAAAATATTAAAAAATTTTAATTAATTTCTAGTTTTTCTGTATACCACTTTAGAAATTCCTAGAATTCGATTTCCTGACATTTAAAAATCCCACAATATCAAAATCTATTTACAAAATATTATCTTTGAAACAGATTTTCAGTTTTTTTGTTCCGTACGTATTTTTTAAGTACTTATACAATCCGAATTGTTTTACAGTATTTTACATTTTCATTTTCACAATTTAAATTTAAATTCATCAAATAAATTCCTCCTCGATAAAATTATTCTTATATGATTCTCATTATTTCTAAAATAGATCGATGTTAAAAAAATTTCTCATTATAACAATTTTTCTCAAAATAATAACGCGATCACTTAGTTTTTATATACATATATAAATTTCTAGTATTTCTTTGAATTGTTTCATCAGTTTTTTAGAAATCGTTGTTCTAGTACTTGAAGTATTGCAGATCCTAAATTTTTTTTTTTTTTAATTCTTTTGTACATATTTATACAATTAAAAGTGTTTTCTTATATCATTACGGATTTCTATACAGTTTAGGAAAATTAGCTTCTGTATAAATTACAGTTTTCAAAACTTTCAATATTTTTATAGGTCCTTACAAAAATCAAATACATAGTCCATTGAATTTTAGAATTGTCGTATTGTATAACATCATTTATAAAATATCGTAATATTTACATTAATTTTTAGTTTTTCTATATATCGCTTCAGACATTCCTAGAATTCGATTTTATAACATTGAAAAATCCCACAATATCAAGTATTCTAATTGACTTTTAATAAAAAAATTTTGTAACAGATTTTCTCAGTACTTTTGGCCGTGTACACATTTTTAAAGAATATATATACAATTTCAATATGTACAGTATATACCTACCATTTTCATTTTGTCGATTCAAATTGAAATTCATCATTCAAATTTCTAATTATAACAATCTATCCTACAATGCAAAGGATTTCAATTCTCAAAATTATAACGCGATCGCTCTCCAAATAACTTTTCTTCCCAAAACTCGCATTAAAGAAAGATTAACAAACATGCAAGATTCCACGTCCCTCAACATGCCTGACCGTAAACATTGTGCTTTATCTTTATGAAGAAACGCGCAAAAAGGGTGAAAATGATGCCGTCGACCTTGGGGCGGAATTCGAAACGAGCGTTTTATCGGACGCGATATTTTTCAATGAAAATAACTTAATTCGAAATATCGGATTTCGGCACGGTTCTGGATGGTCGTTTTTTTTTGTTGGTCCATCGCGGGAAAAAAAATTTCATCGCTCTGCTTCTTGTTCCGCTCGAAATGAAGTTGTTTTTACGGGACGAAAATGCGATCGACGCGTTTTCGTGGCGAGATGTGGAAATTAATGAGCAGCGTAGGAATTCTATAACGTGGCAGGTGGCTTTTAATACAGCATACCGCTGAGCTGCTGAGTAATGCGTGCGCACAAGACTCTGGAGAGTCAATTTCAGGGACTTTTAATCAGCGAATTTTTTCATTAGCTCCTTTTGCGCGAGTGGGGCTAGGCATAAATTTATGCCACGAGTGGATTATAAAGTTCTCGGATACGTGGAATTTTTGAGAGTGTTGAAATTGTAGTTATGGGGTCATTTTTGTGGAGGAATGGTAGTTGACATTGTTCTATGAGATGGTTCGAATATTTATGGGGCGAATTTACTGGCAAAGTTTTTGCAACACTATATTGTTGGAAAATAAGCCTTTTCCGCACGGCGTTGAATAATAGTATATTTCTTCACTAGTGTGGAAATGCCAGTTCTGCAGTAGAAAAGTGTCCTTTTCCACGCGGTGTTAAATAAAAAATATTCCGAGCCCGGAATTCCGCTTCTCAACCCTCCTGAGTGTTCATTTTTCGGCGATTGGACGCCAGGTCGAAATTCGCAGGAGCGCGTTGGCGATTCTACACGGTCGTTTTGCAGGTTTCGAATTAAAGCCCGCGCGGGTCATGCACGAATGGCAAGCCACGTGTGAAGGGCCGCTGGAGTTGATGGATATATTTGCACGGGGAGTCGCGCTTTTGCGGTCCGCGCATTGTTTTCGGCCCCGACACCCCAGAATCGTTGACCGCGATACCTCGCTCAAATTGCCAGGAATTCCCTGTCCTGGAATGTTTATTGGAGAAAAAGGACACGTGATTCTGGCCGATTCCATTTCGCCAACTGAATAAGCAGTAAAAGCTACTCCAAAAAAGTTCATTTTTACTGTAGTTTCTGCCACTAAAAGGTAATAGTATATTTCTTCAGTAGTGTGGAAAAGTTGACTTTAAAAATGAATTATCTAACCTAACTTAACCTAACCAACATAACAGTCGAGACCCGTTGTAAGACACATGTCAAGAATCGTTAGACACTGTTTTAGACACATTTCAAAACACTTTGTAAGACACAAGTTGAGGCACTATTTAAGATACTGTTTGGACAGTGTTTAAGACAGTTGTCAGACACTATTAAGACAGTTTTGAAAACAGTCGTAAGACATTGTTCAAGAGACTTTGTGAGACTCATTCAAGGAACGGGAGACACTGTTCAAAACACATGTTAACTCACTATTAAAGACACTGTTAAGGCAGTTTTTTAGACACTTGTAAGATACTGTTCAAGATACTTTATAAAAGACACATGTCAAAGACACTTTGTAAGACACATATTAAAGCACTACTTGAGAAACTGTTAGAACAGTGTTCAAGACTGTTTTCAAAACAGTTGTAAGACATCGTTAGGACAGTGTTCAAGACAGTTGTAACACACTTTCAAGACACTTTGTAAAGCTCATATCAAGGAACGTAAGACGCTGCTTAAGACACATGTCAAAAAGCTTTGTAAGACACATGTTAAGACAGTTTTCAAGACAGTTGCGTGATACTGTTCAAGATACTTTTTAAAAGACACATGTCAAGGAACGTAAGACACATGTCAAGATACTTTGTAAGACACATATGAAAGCACTATTTGAGACATTGTTAGGAAATTGTTGAAAACAGTTGTAAGACATTGTTCAAGACACTTTGTAAGACTCATGTCAAGGAACGTAGGACCCTACTTAAGACACATGTCAAGAAGCTTTGTAAGACATGAGTTAAGACAGTTTTCAAGACACTTGCAAGATACTGTTCAAGATACTTTGTAAAACACATGTCAAGGAGGGTAAAACACACGTCAAGGCACTCTGTAAGACACATGTTAAAGCACTATTTAAGACACTGTTGGAATAGTGTTCAAAACAGTTGTAAAACACTGTTAAAACAGTTTTCAAAACAGTCGTAAGATACTGTTGAGATAGTGTTTAAGACAGTTGTAAGTTGTATTTTCCCCCGAACGACTATTTCCCCGAAAGTATTATTTTTCGAATTTCGGTTGGAATCTCACTTTTATTTCAATTAAAAAATTAATTTTAATTCAATTTAAAAAAAAAACGAATTCGGTAAAACGGTCTTCGGGAAAAGGGATTCGGGATAATGGTCGGCAACGGTCGAAAAATTATATGAAAATTACAAAAAATTTGGAAAAATATGAGGATGATTATGAGAAGTCTTGGAAAAACTTGGAGAAAATTACGGAAATTATAAGAAAACTTGAAAATTTTTACATATTTCATGAATTTCATACTATACGCAGTTCTCATATTTCGTAATAAAATAATATGCAAGCTATTAGTTTTGAATTATTATGTATTTTTGATAAGTTATGGATTACAAAAGTTTTATTTAAGTTTTTACATTTTATTGTTGATTGTAAAAACTTCAAGAAAACTACGAATTTGTGCGAAAACTGTTGAAGTAAAATTAAAAATATAAAAATAAAAAAAAATACGAGAGTAATTATGAGAAGACTGGAAAAACGCGGCGAAAATAACGAAAATTATAATAAAGCTTGAAAATTTTCACAATTTTCATATTTTCCATAGATTTTCCATTTAACGTAATTTACATAATAATTCATTAAAAATGAGGAAAACTCTAAGAAACTTTTCAAAAATTATATAAAAATCAAAACTATATAAAAATTACGAAAAAATTGAAAAAATACGAAAATAATTATAAGGAGACTGGATAAACTCGGAAAAAATTACAAAAAATATGAAGAAACTTAAAAGTTTCATAATTTTCACATTTTCCATATATTCATAGTTTTCGTAGTATTTCAATATAAATGATGATAACTAAATAACTATTAGTTTTCAATTGATTATTTTAAATTTTCGGGCTGTGATAAATTACAAACATTTCATTTCAGTTATATTTTATTATAAATTATGAAAACTTTAAGATAACTGTGAATTTGAGAGAAAATTATCATCAATATTATTCAAAAATTACGAAAAATTTGATAAAAATATAAAGATTATTATGAGAGGACTGAAAAAACTTAGGGAAAAGTATATAAATTACGAAAATGATTAATTATCATCAATTTTTCGTCAGTTATAAGTTAAAAAAATTTTGTTTCATTTTTATTTACTATTAAGACAGTGTCAAGACAGTTGTAAGATACTGTTCAAGATATTTTGTAAAAGACACGTGTCAAGAAGCGTAAGACACATGTTAAAGTACTATTTAAGACACTGTTAGAACAATGTTCAAGACAGTATTCAAAACAGTTGTAAGACACTGTTGAGACAGTTTTCAAAACAGTTGTAAGATATTATTAAGACAGTGTTCAAAACAGTTGTAAGATATTATTAAGACAGTATTCAAGACAGTTGCAAGATAATATTCAAGACACTTTGTAAGACACATGTCAAGACATTTTTTGAGACACGTGTTAAGGCTTTATTTAAGACACTGTTAGAACAGTGTTCAAGACAGTTGTCAGACACTGTTATGAGAGTTTTCAAGACAGTTGTAAGATACTGTTCAAGATACTTTGTAACAGACACATGTCAAGAAGAGTAAGACACATGTCAAGTCACTTTGTAAGACACATGTTAAAGTACTATTTAAGACACTGTTAGAACAGTGTTCAAGTCAATATTCAAAACAGTGATAAGACACTGTTAAGACAGTGTCCAAGACAGTAGTAAGATACTGTTCAAGGCACTTTGTAAGACTCATGTCAAGGAACGTAAGACACTGCTTAAGAAACATGTCAAGAAGCTTTGTAAGGCACATGTTAAGACAGTTTTTAAGACAGTTGTAAGACATTGTTCAAGACACTTTATGAAACAGTTAAAAGACACTGTTAAGTTTCAAATAAGTTAAAAAAATTGTTTCACAATAGTCAAGGGCTATATATTTATTCAACAATGTGTGGAAATGCCAGTTTTGCATCACCCGAGCATGTGAAAAAGTTCCCTTTTCTACACAGCGTTGAATAAAAATAGTACTCCAGGTACAGAAAGTTTTTCCTAGGGTTCCAGAATAGATACGAAGAGATAAAAAAGGTTTGGGACATGAAATTTAATGAACTCGATAAAAATCTATCTGCAGGTGAAGCCCAATGAACGGGATATTACGGATCGTTAAATAAATCACTGGATTTATTCGCGCCAAGTGGAATTAGACTAATAAAGCCATTCTGGAGGCGATTTCTGGATTTTTTATGACGAGAAAAGAGGAGAAGCGACACGCGCCAAGTCCGGGATTATTTTACGAGGGCGCCGACAGTCCGATTGTGAGATGAAGTAGCTGAAGAATCCGCAGAAAAAAAGCTTCTCGGTTTTGATATCTCTATGATTCTATTCCTTTTCACTTATTGTTAGTTTTTCATTTCATTTTTAATTCATTTGGGTATTTGACTTGAACGAACTTTTAATTTTCTTTAACGATTCTAGCAATTTCGATATTTGACAATTTGGAAATTCCAGACATTTTTGGAAGTTTCCTTAAGTTTATTTTAAAGGAACGTCACAAATTTCACACCCCCCTCCCCCCTTCCCTTCGAAAATCATTAACCACCCCGCAATCCTTCTCTTTTCGAACACTCTCGGTTCTACAACAGCTTTTGCCTTTTTTCCTTCTTTTTGCCACCCCCCTCCCCCATAACCCTTCGCGTTTCCATCCTTTTTGCTTTCGGGCCGAGCCCCGACTTCTTTTTCCATCTTTTCTCATTTCTTCTGGTTTTTATTTTTTTCGTCTGCAAGCCTCGCATACCTGACCGCCACGAGTGCCGCGCTCGACTTCGGGGCCCCATGAGCGCGGACAAGCAAAACTGGGCTCGGCTTGGAAAAAAAGGAATCGTGGAAGAAAGCAAAAAAAACAGGGGGATAAAGGAGAAAAAAGGACGATCGGTGATACGCATTATTTGCTTAAGTATTCCCGTTCGCTCTCGTCTGGGCTTGGATTACCCTCATTTGCTGACTTTTAGCGATTTCGAGGATTCATAAATGAAGCGAACATGTTGAGAAAAATTTTTCCCTTCGCATTCTCTGACTAATTTGAAATGTGGACATTATAATTAAAAAAAAATAGAGTTTAGAAAGTAATGTAATGCAGGTGATTATAAAAAACTTTTTTGGGGGAAATCGGAAATTTTTTTGGTCAAAAAATGAGCTAATGAGGAAAAAGATGCACAAAAATTTACCTACTAATTTTGAAGATCAAATAAGTTAGAAATTTTCGGGAATATACAAAAATTATGGGTATTTCACTCCACCAAAGCAGATTTTTGTTTAATTACAACATTTTAAGAAATTAAATAATCCATTACTTTTTATAGTCTCTTAATTTATAATTAATTTATCATCACAATTTACAAATCATTTTCATAGTTTACAATGCTTGGAATTTCACTGTAGCAATAAACAGTATATTATTGTGATTTTTGGAAATGCCTGTTTTGAGGAAACGAAAGTTTACGGTCCGAGGCGAAGCCGAGTACAGATTGCTAATAATTCACGTCCAAATATCACATTATTAGTGAAGTGTGCATAAAATTCTTATTTCTTACTAAAAATCTGAATAATTCAAAATAAAAAACGTTTATTATTAGCCACTCTTTAGCAAAAATCGACATTTCTTCGTCAAAAAAACTGTTTAAAATTAACGAAATTCAATCTGAAGATCTCTGCGTCGAGACATTATGTGTTCATACGCGGCGGTTTATCCCTACGAAGAAGATAATTAGCGAGAACGAGAGGCCGGTATTTAAAAGGTGGAAGAGTTTTTCTGCCTCGTAATGAGCTTTTATTATGCTGGGATGGATTTTTTTAGGTCCGTGAGGAATTTACGGGGGAAATTTCAAGGCAAAAGGTTTGCGTTAGCGGTGTTTACGGGGTTGGCTAATTGCTACAATCTTCTGCACTAAAACATTCGATTCCGCGCTGGATCGTATGCTTGAAAAGTTTTCATTACATAGGAAATTAGCTAAATAAGATTTTTCGAATATTAGGTACTAATTGATATATTTTACAGTCTGGAAATTTATTGATGTAATATATGTATTATGTTATACGTATACACTGAGATCAAAATCTAGTAATTTTTACTGAGAAATGTAATAATGGAAGATCGAGATGAAATATAGTAAATTTTACTAGATACGGTATTGTATTTCTTACTATATGTAAACTAATAATTGCGATATTTGACATTTTACTATTCTGCATGTTAAAAATGAATCGCTATAATGTATGAAAAATTGAAATAACATTGTAGATTTCTCTACAATATATACACATGGTAATTTTTCAAATATTTAGAGTACAAATTACTAAGTTTTCTTTCAAGTGTTGGACCTAAAAAAAATACAAAAAAAAATAATAAAATAATGTGAATAATAATAAATAAAATAATATGATAAAAAACATACTATAATAAAATTATAGATAATATAAAATACCCATAATAAAATAAATAATAATAAATAAAAATAACAAAAAATACCAATAATTATGGAACATAGAAATTCATTTGTTACAACAAAAGTTTAAGAAAAGTATGAAAATACCAGAAATTGTGTAAAACTTTGATGAATTGATAATTATCAAAATAAATAATAGGAAACTAGAAACTTGAAACATTTAAATACAAACCATTTATGACACTAAACAAAGTACATTCTCACTTAAAAAAATATTAAATTCAATTTTTATTTATTATTCACTTTCATTCATAGCTCACTTAAAAAAATATTGAAAAAATATTAATAAAAAAAAAAGTTAAAAAATACGAAAAAGATCGACAAATTACGATAAATCTTAAAAAATTGTGAAGTTTCATATCTAATTTAAAAAGTTTCAAAAATCTCCGATTTCCTTTGATTATCAACAATTAAAAATGATAGACATCGAAAATTAGATATTGTAAATTATTCTCAAAAATAACATCTACTCTACAGAATTTCAGAAAATTGTTCAAAAATTTTGTAGATTGCGTACTCTATCGTACTACTTAAAACTATGCATGATAAATTTTTTTTGCATTTTTCAGTATAAATCTGAAGAACTTGAAAAGTATACAAAATTTAGAAAAAATATGAATACGTAAGTTTGGTATACGTTTCACTCTACTGCATATGGTGAAATAAATATATTATTGACTAAACGTACTACAATATATGAAAAATGAAAATAACACGATAGATTTTCCTAGAATATAGTAATTTTTTCGATATTCATAATATAAATTACTACGTATTTTTTCTCAGAGTATTTTTTAAAACGCAGAAAATTTGGAATCGTTCGGAATATTTCAGGTTCCTAGATTTTCTGAACTCTTAAATTAGTAGGTTTTTGAAAAATTTTTCTAGATTTTTCTGTTTATATATTTTATCTCATTTCTTAATTTTTTTTATGATTACAAATTTCTTACAATATACAGAATTTAGGAATAATTTCTGATATTCTACAGAATTCTTCGAAACCTTCAACTTTTCAAAGTTTTGACGACTCGTCAAAGTTATCGAAGTTTTTTGTACGAAAAGACAATTTTTGATTTTTTAAAATTCGAAGTTATTATAATTAAATGCAGGCCCGGCAGGACAGTTCGTCGATCTTTGTCTCACTTCGCTTTGCGTGCGAATGGTAGAAAAAGATACTGAGTGGGTCGAAAATACCCACTCAGTGTCTTTTTCTATTCTGCGGGCGCAAAGGTGACGTGCGACAAAGATAGATGGACAAACTGTCCTGCCGGGCCTGATTAAATGGAATTATGAAAAATGTCCACAATTTACGTAATTTATTGACGTTTCTAAAAATTCTATAAATTTATAGGAGAACGTAAAATTATTGACAACCTTCAAAATTTTCCATGGTATTTATTAAACTGAATTTTGTTTGAAACCATCGATTTAAAAATTTTTCACGACTTATTGAATTTGAATGAAAACTGTTATTTACCAAAGTAAAAAGTACTATATGTTCAGTGATTTTAAGTTTAACTTATAATGCGATATTTGACGTTTTACTATACTGCATTGTAAATTAAATGTAACTTATGACTATATGTACTACAATATAGGAAAAATTAAAATAACATTGTACATTTTCCTAAAATACAATAACTTTTCTAATATTTACAGTACCAATCACTAGATTTCTTTCTCAATCCAACTTCCACCTTCGCCTACAAACCAATCCGACCATGACCTTATCTATCGCTACCGTAAATCCTCCGATCACCGAACGGGCGCGGAAAGTTTGATTAGTCGGTCCCAAAAAAAAAAGGGCCCGAGCACGCCCGATCCTCACCTGTTCCGCCAGGTTGAGCACATCAGGCCCGCACCAGCTCCCACGCGTCTAGTCTTCCTTTTTTCACCCCTCTCCCTCCTCCGCCCCTTGATAACTCTCAACCTCCCCCCCCTCTGCCCCTCCATTCTCCCCTTTCGCCCCAACCCCGTCCATCTTTTCCTCCCTCTTCTCGCTCTCGCTCCCATTCTGGATCTCTCTCGCGAGAGCATTCTCTCTTCGTGGTATGCTTTGAGGCTCGCCGCCCGAGAGGAAACCCCCTTCTCCCCCCCGCCTCAGCGCCGACGGCCAAAAGGGGCCCTTCCCCTCTCGCCCCTGCAAAACCGAACAGCTGATTCGCTAAGAGGGTCAGCCACCGGAGGCATCGGACTTTTCAGCTCCGGACCACCCGTGCACCGTTCCCTCACCTGCCACTTTTTTACGGGTCTTTCGACTTTTCGGCGCGTGAATGTATTTATTTATTCATTCCTTGAGAGTTTTTTACGAAAATTCGTATACATTACACTGTAAATGATATCATGCCATGTCATGGACAGCGTCATATCTCAGTAAACATTTGTGACAGTTCGTGACACGTGATGTCATATACGAAGCCAGATACTTCCGCATATGATGTCACCATAATGTAAGGGCATGACATCATAATAATGTCATGTCATGCCGTGACATCATATGTAGAAGTATCTGCCCAGTAAAAATTCGTGACAGTTCGTGACACGTTATGTTATATTCACAGCCGTAAACTTCCGCGTGTGATGTCACCATGATATCACGGTATGGCATGACATAATGGTGACATCATATACGGAAATATCTGGCTGCGTATATGACATCGCGAACTGTCACGAATGTTTACTGGAATCTCACACATATGCTTCGTCATTAGCAGATCATATGATATCATAGCTTGATATGCAACCAAGAAATGTCATGCTATGATATAATATGATGTCATAGAATATCATAACACGGAAAGTTCTGGTGTGATATCATATCGCACTCCAGTGACATCATTTGACATCATATTAATATTAACATAATGTATAATATTAATATGGTTAAAAAGGTAATGTAAAATGGAAATAGTAGTTTGTTTATCTAGGGATGAAAGTATAGCGATTCGCGAGTGGAAGTATTGGCGATGAACGTAATTATCCATGTGTACGTTTCTTTTCGCAATTAGGATGATATTTATTGGAATCGTTTACTCACGTAATTTTCTAAATTCTAATGGAATTTCAGAGATTACTGAACTTGGTTTGGGAAACTCACCTGAAACAGACGAAAAAAAGACACGTCAGTATTGTGTAAGATTTTGGGATCATCAAAATTATGAACTATGAAGTACATGATTTTCAAAATTAAAATTGAAGAATTGGGGGTTACAAAATTTATGCAGTTTCAGCTTTTAGTTTGAATTATTAATTTATTTTAATTTCAGCTTTTCATTTAAATTATTATATATTAGTTTCAGTTCATGCAGTTTTAGCTTTCAATTAAAATAATAAATAAAAGTTTCAGTTCATGCAGTTTCTAATTATGCAACTATATTTGATAAAATAAATTCAGTTTCAGCTTTTAATTTATTTATTTCAATTTTTAATTCAATTTATGCAGTTTTAGTAACCAATGCACATTCTGCATATTATTTAAGGACTTAGTGTTTTCATCAAAAAGCACGTAATTGTCAGTTGCAATAGTAACAAAAATAACAATACTCTTTTGTACATTGTGCAATTTATTATTGCATACTTTGCATGTTTTTCATGTTTTTTGAGCATACTATGCCATTTTTCCGTGCATATGAATGCACTACTACTGAATTTTTTAATCGTCGAAGAACCCTCCATTGCTCATCTTCGAAAATTCCGTGGTCGCGCAGCATCAGACAAGTTGGAACTGGCCCAGACGGCAAGAAACGGTCACGAACAAGTCGTAACCCGCTTCGGCGGTCGAATTTCATTGGACTCTACACTCGTACGTCCCATAAAATAAGCAACGTGGTCTGCGAGAGGTCAATCCAATCCGTAAAATCCTGGATGATTCAGTTGCCCGCGCGCTAATTAATGATACGCGCGTCGGGCTATCAGTGCAGTCCTTTGAGCTCGCGCACGAGCTATATGGATACCGCGGCGAATTAATTAGCTGACCTTTCCATTAATACAGGCTACGTGCAAACGCGATTCGATTCACCTCGCGATATTCCCGCGGGAAGTCGATCGACGTCTCGCGCAAATCATTTTCTATTCGGGGAAAGAATAGAACGCGGTTAGTTTGAAATTTTTATTTGCACTGAGAGGAAAATCTAGTAATATGTATTGGAATATATTGTGTATTTGAATTTGAAACTATTATTTACTAAAGTGAAAAATGTTGAGTATTTTTTAGTATATATCAACTTCTAAGTACGAATTTGACGTTTTACTATACTGCATGGTAAAATTGATATAATATATGAAAAATTGAAATAATAATGCACCTTTTTCCAGAATATAGTAACTTTTCCAATCTTTCTACAGTACAAATTATTAGGTTTTTTCCTCAGTGTGTTTTTTGTATATCATTACACGGAAAAAACTAATGTGGTTGAAACACCTAAATTGAGAGGTTTACGGCTATAAAAGATCTAGCAACCTCAACATTTTGTGCCTCGACATTTTTTCTAGCTACAGTCACTACTAATACGGATAGTTTTATCAGCTAATTGTGTATATATGTTTCAGATAGTTGCATGAACTATACACAAAGTCATCATTGCAACCTTATCTAGTTGCAACATCTATTACGACAGTAACTAAGTTCTGTGTTTGTGATTACTACATTGTGGCGATGTGGCAGACATTCATCCAAGTTGCACCAACCTCAAAGAAGAAGTAAACAACACTATTGCTGTGGTCGTCACAACCTCATCTGAGGTTGGGGCAAATGTTACTATTTTTTGTGGTTATGCTACCTCGATTGGGCATGCTATAACCATACTGTTTTTTCCGTGTATCTATTCCTAATTACCAAAACCATCGCTAACAATTGCCAATACTTTCCAGATAATTAAAACGACTATCCCTTCTTTTCCACATAACATCTTCCATTTCGACTCTCGAGAATTTTTTCCGTAGTCACGGCAAACTCGCGCCAGCAGCATGTACCAGAATCCGGCAAGTTCCCAATTTCGCAGAGACAGCTGCGATTCGAAAGAACAAAGAAATAACGCGGGGAGCGGTCACGTAACGCATCCTTGGCTGCGGGTAATTGGTCGGGGATCGCGCCACGGTCAAAGAAAACCGCCGCCTTAATCTCTCGGTTATAGGACGCGAAATCAAATCAATTAGACGACAGCGACTCTGCCATAATAATTTATGGCGTTGTCAATGGCGCGGGGCCATATCGTGGATTGGTATTTCGGTCGCGTCCTTCTTTCTCACGCTGCAAGCAAGACGTTTTGGAATTTAATTAACGACCGAGTCTTTTTTCCCGTCCCGAAATCGGGAGATTAGAGAGATTCGGGATTATGATTGGAAACCACGATTTACTGTTTTTTATGTTATACCTCATGTGCAGCGACGAAAAAATTTCAGGTTATGTTATGCAATGTGTAGAACGCCTGCGCATGTCACGTGACGAGGGCAAAAAAAGGGAAAAAGTAGCTCTAACTACTTCTTCGTGCGGGCGTTTTACACGTTGCCCAACTCAATGTGAAATTTTCGCGTTGCTGTGCATGAGGTGAAAAATTCATAAATTTTTTGAAATAGTTAATGGCTAAATTGAGATTTCTTGGGTCGAAAACCCGCTGAGAGAAAAAAGTTGGTACTTGGAACGGAGGAATAATAATGGGCGAAAAGGAGCAAAGGGAGCCGATGTTGGCCGTTCGAAAAGAAGCCTGCTTTGGCGCCACACAGTTCACGCTCCGTATACTCGTCTCCTTTTTCCTTTCTTCGTTTCGGCTTTTTTTTCCTCGACCTGCGACACCCCCCCCCCCCCTCGGTTTCTAAGGGGCCTTTTTTGGACTTTTTATCCCCCGCCCGTCCGTCATTTCCTCTTACCGAGACAGCCGCTTGCTCATTCTGTCGCTTCATATTTTTAACCTTTCGCCGGCGATTCGCACGTCCGTTCGCGCGAGCCACGAGGGATGAATACTCAAACGATCTTTTGGGATTTGAGACATGTCTAATTTACTGTAGCGTTTTATTTAAATTTTATTTTTTTGGAGAATGAAAAGAACCAGCAGCGATTTAGTACGTGTCACTTATTTGCATACACTGTAGGATAAAAGTATATCTAGTAGATATACTTTTAAAAAATAAAAAAGTAATCTAGTAGAATCCACGTGACTTGGTCTTGAATCTCGAATACCCGTCAAATATGTAATAATGTTCGTAATAATTAAATGAAGTTTAATCACAAGTCGCACTTTCCTGATTATATTCAGAGTGTAAAATCATAAATTAAAGTTAATATCCATCACATTACAGTCATGACTGTGCAACCTCCAACATAGCTTGCAGGAATTTCATGATTCATGTGGTTGTGACAAGTGTACCTTTTTTTTCGTGCACTTAATATGCCAAACTTGTTTCGTGAGTTGTGGTTGATTTTTTGCCTTGACCAAAAGATAAATTCCAGTGCTACTGAATCATCGTCAGAGTTTGTTAAGGCAACACACGTGAATGGCTAAATAAACCGTGTTTAAATGGCTGATAAATGCGGAGAACACGAGGAGAATCGATGCGGAGGACGAAGAAGAAATCGAGGAGGAGAAACTATGTGGGGTCGGGCTATACCTTGGTAAAGTCATTCGGTAGTCTTGACCTTCGAGTACTCATTAGTAAAGACGTCACGGCCAGATTTTAAGGTACCGCGGAGGAAACGCGAAGACAAACAGGTTCTGAATCAAGAGTGTCAGAGTTTCTCAACTCATGTCAGATGAAGATCAACACTATCAATCATAATCAGAATTAATCAAAATATGCACAATCATATTTTTGCATATAATGTATGTTTCGGGCTTTTTTTAATGTTTGTGCATATTTTCGCGATTTGTTGAAAAAAAGTTTGCACTGTCTTTTATTTCAAAAGTGTTTGAAAATTTGAAACGACATATAATAATTTGCTCTGTTGAATAAATGATCATTCATTTGAGGAAAATAATTAAATTTTGGCATTTATAATTTAAACGCATGTTTTTCATATAAGGGCTCAAACGCTTCTTGAAACTCGAATGAAACGAATTTTTTTCATGTTAAAATATAAAAAGTTTTGACGATAAATAATGAAAAATTAGGCATTGGAATTACAAAATAAGTTAAAATTATTTAAAATGTACCAACTGAAATCTGGAGTACAGTACAAATAGTTTTATGCAAATTTTCAAAGTTAAAACTGTAATGAAAAAATTTAAATTTACGTAGAAAGTAAAAATTATAAAAATTGTTTCAACACAAAAAAAAACCAGAAAGTTTTTTGTATCATAAAAACTCTGGAATAATACTAAAAGTAATAAAATTCTGTGGTAGGAGTGTTTTCTGAAAAATTTGAACAAATACCTATGATCTAGAAAACTTGGAATTCTAAACAATCAAATTCTTAAAAAATTATACAACAATCTATAAAAATACTATGAGTTTATGAGAACACTGGAAAACGTTAGAAAATCATATAAAAGTACTAAAAAAATATGAAAATACTAAACAACAATCAAATGCTAGAAATTAGCATACGTAGATCTAATTTTCTCAGAAATCTATTAAGTTGCGAAAATTCAATATAAATTTAAATGTTAGAGCATGGGATTCTAGAAATACTTATAGCAATCTGAAAATATCTTTAATAATAAAAAATTCAAGGAATACTAGAAACGATGCAATACTCAAAAACTATGTCGAGAGAATTTTCTTGACAATTCATTAGACTTGGAATCAAAGAACATGCCATTTTAAAAACCTATAAATATTAAAAAATTTTTCAAATTGTTTGAATATTGAAAAATTACAGTAAATCTATATAAAAAATACTGTGTTCTAAAAAATCTAAAAAAGTCGTTGAAATTTTTAAAGTTATAGCATCAAAATCTAGAAATATATAGAGCAATCCACAGAATTTTATATATAACATACAATGTAAAAACTATAGAAATTAATAAAATAATTGAAATCAGTAAAGTTATAATTTTCTCGAAAATGTAGTAAAATTTAATAATTTTATAATTTAGATTTCTAGAGTATCGAATTTTAAACAGTTGTCGAAAAACATAGCATATCAAAAAACCTTTCATTTTTGATGAATACTAAAGAAATATGAAAAATACAAAAAAATCTCAACTTAAATTTTATTATTATTGAATAAGTAGGTACTACAAAAAAAAATCTTAACTTTATCGACTTGAAAATCACAAAATTGCATTGATTCAAAAGTTCTATAATTTCAAAGAATTTAAATATAGTACTACTATTGCCAGATTTTCAAATTTTCAAATTTGTACAATCATGAAGAAAAATTAATATTTTTCAAAAAACCCCTCTCGAAAATGCTTTCACCTGCGCCTCTTATGTACAAATTTTCGTCTTCTTCTAACTCAGCAATGACAAGCAATTTCATAACACAGTACAATCTATGCTAAGTAAACTCATTTCAGACTTCACAAACCTCTCATTTCTTTTCAAATTGCCTCTTATATTCAAGAATTCAAAATTTGTTTCACTTCATGCTTCATCAGGGTCTTCCTTTTCCATCAAATTATGTAAATTATAAGTGATCAATAAACGTAAGAGGTTGAATGGGATTTTTTTTTTCTCAAATTGTAGCAAATATGGAATAAGAAACAGTTGGTAATTTTTAATTTAAATACACTCGAATCTGAAAAGCTACGATTTTTCATTCTTTCCCATTTTTTTTCGAATTTGAAAAAAACGTATGAACTACAATTTCCACATGGAGAAGAATGGTCTGGTTACAGCAACCATTGATTTAGTAAAATATGGACCCACCAAAGTTTTGGATACTACAACCAAAACTTGTGTTATAGCAAATAATACTCAATTTTCATGACTGATACTTAGGTTGCAAAAACCAATTATTTGGCTATCATACCTAAAGTTTTGGTTGCACTACCAAAAATTTTGGTGGGTTCATATTTTACCAAATGAGTGGTTGCTGTAAACAAAAATTTCTCTTCGTGAACATAAGACAAAAACAAAATCAGGCACGACTTGACAAATAAATTATATAATCAAAAAATGGTTCGAAAATAATATCCGAAAATCAAACAGCTATTAAAATTTCTGATCTTGCGTAATGTATGACTTTTTACCATTTTCAAATTGTTCATTTCAACAAATACAACAATGAAAAGAATATATCATACGATTTGTTAATGGCTACTTATGAGTCGAAATTGAAAGTTTTGTTGAAATAATATGAATAATATAATATAAAAAAAGTTTTGTTAAAATAATACTTAAAAAATCTGTGGAGAAATCTGCGGTTTCCGAGGCGAATGATTTTCAATCAGGCACGTCTGGCACATCTTTAACGGTCTTGTCTCTCAAAATCTGGCGCACCTTGCGCTCAAACGAGGCGATATCAGATTAAGGCGTTATCGAGTTGATAAATCATCTCTCGCGGAGTTAATTTCAAGTTTCCGGAACGAAGGCGATACTTGTTCGCCGCGATGGCACTTGTTTCTTTTCGCTGAGACGTCGGGGCACGACACATTCAACCGCTATGATATTCCAAGGCGCGACGGAACACGCACCCACTTTCGGCATATATTAGCAGTTGTCCAATGTAAATGTACGCTTCCGTTCGGCAGAAACTATATTACACAACTTTTCCTCGTGCAAACTTCGGACAAGACCAAGTAGAGAAATTATTATTTTTTTTTTGTCGATTGCAACAATTTGGAAAAAATATACACAGGAAAAACAGTATGGTTATAGCATGCTCAATTGAGGTAGCCATAACCACAAAAAAAAGTAACATTTGCCCCAACCTCAGATGTGGTTGTGACGACCACAGCAATAGTGTTGTTTACTCTTCTTTGGAAGACAACTACTGTGCGGGTGTGACAAC
>JAPYZL010045015.1:0-17357 GCA_030522825.1 Platygaster orseoliae
TTATTATTATTATTATTATTATTATTATTATTATTATTATTATTATACGTAACTTAAAATTATATGAAATGCAAAATCATTTAATTAGGTAAAATGTAATAAAATGATGTAAAATATGTAATAAAATTGTTTACAAAAATGTATTAAAATGATTCAAATATGAATTATTAAAATTGTTTAAGGAGATGTAATAAAATGATGTGAAATAAAGTAATGTAAAATGCGAAAGGGAATTTTATTTAAAATTATCGTTTCATTTGCATTTTATGTAAACAAAAATAATAATAAATTAAGGGGGTATTCTACCCGCGAGGCAGTCAGAAATATCGATGTTTTAAAATCGTTGTAGATGAAAAGTTTTTCAATATTTTTAATCGAGGTTTTTTGCAAGTTTTTCTACAGGTTTTGAACAATAATTTTCATTTTTAATATTGAAAATATCTTTGTTAATCATGGTTCATTCGACGCCTCGAAATTGAGCCTGGTAAAAATAGTTGCTCTATATGGTGGACATGATATCTCCGGTTTAAATATTCAAAATCACAAAATGTAACTCATTTTGTAATTGTGTGACTTCCTGCTATCGCCTCATCTAGGGAATTAGAAGAAAAATGTTTTATTCAATTTAAATCAGATGTTTGAAAAAAAATGACGATTTTTTGCCATTCTTTCGTTTATATTTTGCATTAAAAACATAAGTTAAACAAATGCTTTCGCTATAATCCTAGATAAGGCCATACCTATACATTTGCTTAGCAGCCTTGTGAAATTTCAAGTCAATTGGACAAGTGGTTTTTTGTGAATCATGTCCACCGTCCCGAAAAAAAATTGTTTCGAGAAAAACGAGTTAAAAGACTCACAAATATTGTACTCACAAATGATGTAACAAATATTATTGTTGATAACCTGTAGAAAAACTTTCAAAAAACCTCAAATAAAAATAATGAAAAGCTTTCCATTTACAACGATCTTTTTACGTAAAAAAATAATGTGAAATATGTAATAAAAATGTTTAAAAAAATGTAATAAAAAGTGTGATAAAATGATGTAAAATGTGTAATGAAATAAACCTAAAATATGAAACCAAAATTTTTATAAATTATTGTTTAATTTGCATTTTTGATGTATATTGTTGATAACAATTAATAATAAATAATAATAATAGGTAATAATAATAATAATATAATTACTATAGATAATTTAAAATGATGCAAAATGCAAAATAATCTAATAAAGTGAATTGTAATAAAATTATGTAAAATATGTAATAAAATTGCAAAAAAATGTCATAAAAAGTAAAATAACATAAAATGGAAAACGAAAATTTATATTGATTATTGTTTTATTTGAATTTTATATGAATATTAATAATCACAATGACAAATAATAATAATAATAATAATAATAATAATAATAATAATAATAATAATAATAATAATAATAATAATAATAATGATGATGATGATGATGATGATAATTTTATTATTATTATTATTATTATTATTATTATTATTATTATTATTATTATTATTATTATTATTGTTATTGTTATTATTATTATTATTATTATTATTATTAATAATAAAATTGTTAAAAAAAATTTAATGAAATGATGTAAAATGTAAAATAATATAATGTAAAATGCGAAACGAAAATTTATATAAATTCTTATTTTATTCGCATTATGTATGAATAATAATAGCAATAGTTAGAAAATTCATTATAATAATTATAATTAATAACAATAATTTGCATAATGAATATATATCAAAATATTTTTCGAGGTCACGTTGAAATATATCACGTTGGATTGGAAAAAATTCCTCAACCCAAAATTTATATAAAAACTTCAAAAATAGACTAAACAAATCGTATGACAGCTTTAGAAAAATTGCTTTTTTTCTCGGAAGAGCCATTAATATTCAACGACATTTGCTCAAAGTGAAAAATCGATGCGCTGCAGTTCGCGGCACTTGTCGAGGTGGTGTTTGAATGGAAGTGATAAAAAATAGTTTTGTGCGATGCATCATTTGCCAAGGAAATGGGAATGAGGTTTTTTTTTCAATAGGCATAATTTGCGACAGATAATACCTGGCCATTCTGAATTTCACGACAGCAACTTTGAGGCACGGCGAGGCCAAGTTGTCCCCAATCTCTCCAGCCGTTGACGCCGCAACAATGGAGCTGCGAAAAAAAACCCGATTTTAACAAAAGTTGAATAGAGATTTTTTATATACATATATACGGTATTTCATCTCTAGAAAATTTTTGTATTTATTGTTTACCCGAAGTTATGGATTTAGAGTGAGAATAAAAAGTTAATATAATTTAACTTGAAGTAAATAAAATTTAATTTCATTAATTTATTTATTTGAATAATCAATAAATTGAATTAAAATTAATTGAAAAAGGAAGTTAAATTAAAATTTGTATTATTTAAATAATTTGGAAAATAAATTTAAATGAATTTCATTAAAATTTTAACTAATTGAAATATTTTAATTATATTATTCAATTTAAATTGAAATAAACTTAAAAAATAAAAAGTAGATTAAATTACCTTTTTGTTTTCTGAAGTTTGTTTTCAATTCCATGAAAAAAAAAAGTTAGTTCTCAAATTGATGATCAACAATGTTTAACAGAAAAAAGCGCATAAATTTTGAAATTTATTGATTTAATTAAATTATTTTAAATTCAATCTAGATCCCATTTTTGCTACTAATTCCCATATTGCAAATTCAATCCAAAATGCAAATCAATGAATAATTACCGTCTTCTGAGTGACACTCCACGCCTCGCGAGTAGTTTGACTACTGTCGTACAAACGAAGAGAGGATTTCATATCGCGCTCGACGCTGCTCAAAATTTTCTCACGGTACACGTAGGCCAAAATTCCGCCAACCAGCATCGTTACGAAAAGCAACAAAACGATGATGGAATACTGTGGAAAAACAAGTTAATGATACGCCGGCCTATCGAAACAATACGCGATTCCGTTATTTCTTTTCCTTTATCTCAACACTTGCATCAGTGAAACGATGTACGCAAAAAAGAAAAATAAGAATAAAGAAGGCCTGAGTCGAAATTTCGTCGTTCATTTCGATTTCTTTTACAGACAGTATACGCAATTTGCAGGTGAAAATGTTGAGAACCATTGATTTCGACTTTTTTGTATTTCACCTTGAATTCATCTTCAAATCGTGTTCTCAAGTTTTTTTATATTTTAAATGTTTACTTTAATAAATGTTATAGTGTTATTTCAAAACGAGTTTGATTTTAACGCACGACTATTTTTCACAATTTCAAAAATTTATATTTTATTATTTTCAATTAGCTGAATCTATACCCATAACTTTTTTTTATGTATTCATTTCTCAGTTTTTTTTTCGTTTCTTTAACCATGCAGTAAATTAGATAACAAATTTTCATTTACAAATTTATTAATAAGAAACACTAAAATTAAATGATAAGAAAACAAGTCACCATTTCTAAACAAATTTATAGAAATACAATGATTCGAATATTGTGTTAGCAAATACCCAAATTTTTTAAAATTCCTGTTCCTAAAATATCCGAATCCCAAATTTTTCTGATCTTCAAATTTTAAATTTATCATTAATTGCATAACTATTGTTATATTATTTAAATATTGTCTTTTTAACTTTGACATTGAAAAACATTTAAATAAAAAAATCGGCTGAAAAAATTATTAACTTTAAAGATCAAAAACGATTGATTTTCAATCAGTGCAATAGTAGTAAGGTTAATTTTACATTGAAATATTATTCCAATCGTAAAATAAATTTAAAAAATAAAACGAAGGTACTGCAATATTCTTTATTCTTCAATTTGTTTCACTATATTATTGATAATGCCAATAATTTTATCGACTTATAATTTATTATTTTCAATTAGTTGATTCTATGCCCATAACTTTTTTTTATGCATTTATTTCTCAGTTTCTTTTTTTTTTTTTTTTTTTTTTTTTTTTTTTTCTTTTTTTTTCTTCTTTAATTTTCCTCTCCAAATTTTTTAACCACAAACACTTTTTTTGTATTGTTTTTTAACGAATTTATAGGAATGTGGTCATTCGAATATTGTGTTACAAAATACGCAAAATTTTCGAAATATTCTTCTATCTAAAATATCAGAATCCCAAATTTTTTTGATATTGAAATTTGAAATTTCTCATTAATTTCATAACTATTTTGAACTAATTTATTATTGTCTTTTTCATTTTGATTAGAAGAAAATTGAAATAAGAAATTTGCGAGAAAAATTTTATCAATATTGAAAACCAAAAACGATCGATTTTCAGTTGGTCGATAGTATAAAGGTGAATTTTTCATCCGAATATTATTTCAATAATGAAATAAATTTTAATTGTGAAACGAAGGTAGTGCAACATTCTTTATTTTTTAATTTATATTGATATTTTATTGATAATCCGAACACTTTTAGCAATTTATAATTCACTATTTTCAATTAGTTAAATCTATACCAATAATTTCTTTTTATGTATTTATTTTTGATTAATTAATTTTTTTTCATTTCTTTTACCATGCAGTAAATTCGATAAAAAATTTCCATCTACAAATGTATGAATGAAAAACAGTGAATTCAAATGATAAGAAAACAAGTTATCATTTTTTAAACGAATTTAAATGAATACAGTCAATTGAATATTGTGTTACGAAATACGAAAAACTTTCAAAATTCCTGTAAGTACCTAAAATATCAGAATCCCAAATTTTTTTGATCTTGTAATTTTTAATTTCTTAGGATTTATTCTTCTTAGGAACTATTCTTAAATTATTGTATTATTGTCTGTTTGACTTTGTGGGAAATTAAAATTAAAAAATTGCCAGAAAAAATTATTGATATTGATGAAGATTAGAAACGATTGATTTTCAATTAGTCGATAGTAATAAAGTGAATTTTTTATTTTAATATTATTTCAATAATAAAACAAATTTTAAAAATAAAACGAAGGTACTGCAATATTCTTAATTTTTAATTTATTTTAAAATGTTATTGATCATTCCAACAGTTTTATCAATTTACAATTTATTATTTTAATTAGTTGAATCTATACTAATAACTCGTTTTTTTGTAATTATATATCAGTTTTTTTCATTTCTTTTACCATGCAGTATATTGGATAAAAAATTTTCATCTACAAATTTATAAATAAGAAACACTGAATTCAAGTGATGAGAAAACAAATCATCATTTTTCCAAATTTCCAAAAAATCATCAAATTTCTTCAATTCCTGTATCTTATATATCAGAATCCCAAATTTTCCTCATCTTAAAATTTTAAAGTTCTGATTAATTAACTACTATTACATTAATCAATTATTGTCTTTTTTACTTTAACTTTGTAGAAAATTCAAATTAAAAATTCGCCAGCAAAAATTATCAACATTGAAGATAAAAAAAGATAGATTTTCAATTAATCGATAGTATTAAGGTGAATTTTTCATTGAAATAATATTTCAATGATAAAATTAATTTTCATTATAAAACAAAGGTACTGCAATATTCTTTATTTTTCAATTTATTTTTAAATTTTATCGATAATCCAAACAATTTCAATCGATTTCCAATTTCAAATCTTGTTAGCAAAAACGTGAAATCAATTCGGGCTTCAACTTCATTTCACTTGTAAAACAAGAAAAAACGCTAATAACTACATATTTTAAAATAAAAATGAAGTTGAAAATACATTCAAAGAAGTTGATATGAATACGAGCTCTCGACTCGGAGGGATATATTTACCGTGAGGAGCATGCATTTGATTTCACGAGACGCACCGACGCATCCGAAGAAAGCGATCAAAGCCACGATTATGCCGCCGATTAATAAGACGTACACATTTCCTGTCAAAGATCTATTTCCCGTGAGCTCTTCGATTTTTGACACGTTTCCCACGAGGGCCCATATCGCCAAGCCGACGATCACAACACCGCCAAGCTGAAAAGTCAGTTTATTTTTCAGCAAGTGTAGGAAGGGCTTTTATTCAACGCCCTATGGAAAAGTGGCCTTTTCCACACACTCTGGCGATACAAAACTGGCATTTCCACACATTATTGAATAAAATATAGTTCTTGACTAAAGTGGAACAATTTTTGTTGTTGTCTCAAGTAATAACTATATATACCATCGAAATAAGCAGAAAATCCTCACATCAATTATTTAAATATTGACATCTTGACTAAATTTCAGTTTCTCACAGGATCAAAACCCCTAGTAACTGTGATTTTTATAAAAATCTTTGTAAAAAAGTCTGTTTTTTATAAAACTTTCATAAAGTTGTTTATAAAGTATGAAACTTTAGAAACTTTTTTTTTTAATAAAATTTTTTTATAAAACTATTTTTATAAAAATCGAAATTTTTTATAAAGATTTGGCGATTTTCTATAAAAGTCAGAGTTACTATGGACAAATTTCGAAAGTTTTCTCCATAATGTCCCCCCCCCCCTCTTAATTTTCACTATTTTCAATAACACTTAATTACTCTAAACATCTTATCAATAAATTTTTTACATGACGTCCACATAAATTTCACTTACACATGTTCAAAGTTGATATAAATCTAAAGATTCGAACATAAAGCACATTGCGAAAAAACCGTACAGCACGTTTCGCAAGCTCAGACGATGAGAAAATTAAAGAGAACGATTGCCCAATGATTAAACGAAAAAGATCATCGCTCGATAATGACGAATATAACGGGTGATCGTGCATCAACAGGTTATTTCGCAACGACGATGTTGCTTCGGAGACAGATAGGGCTCCAAGGCCTTTTTTCCATTCTACGAGAATACCATGTGACCTTGAACCAGATACTTACGAATATAATGAAATTGGCCACAAAGAGCGAGTACTTCATGAAACGGCCGCAGCCGCTTATTTCTGTGCCGTATCCCCCCATTGGAACTCTCTATCTGCAAAAAGAAAAAAAAAAATTTCGAAATTAATGGGCATTTTGTCAGCAGGCAATTTGCGTAATTTCCGTGTGACGTTGTGAAAGTACATCATTTCTTATATGAAAGTTTGGGGTTGAAATTGAAACAGATGCGTAGGCAGAAATTCAGAGAAAATATAAAAAAGTTATAATGATAAATATAATAATACCAAATTATACGAAATAATGGATAAATAATATTATTTATAAATAAAATATATTAATTATAAATGTTAAATATAATTTAATTACACAGAACATTTTTTTGAAGTCCAGTCAATAATATCAGGCTAGTGCAAAAAATCAATACTTTAAAAATTATTAACAATTCAAAATCATCGTTTTCTTGGGAATAATCCAAAAATTCAAATCAACCACATTATTCGTTTCCCATAATATATTTATTTATTGTAACCTTCCAGTTATTTCGAACATTAATAAATTAAGAAAGTTTAAAAAACTTAATCCTCTTTCAGAACACCCATAATTCTTTCAATTTTGACGTACATCTGCAACAATTTATCAATTTACATAATACGCAAAATAAATGTTTTGTGTATGCAGGTCCTGAATCTAGTCTAAAAACCTGCAATTAAAATTTCAATCTCCATAAATATGAAGCAAGAACTAGTCTTCCTACAGAAATTTCGGTCGGAGAAATTGCATTTCTCGAGTCAACAAAGATTGAGAAACTTTTTTTTTACGTGCTTCGAAAAGCAGAAGAAACAGGGAGAGAGAAAACAAGAAGAAGAGACGAGACGTCTGATTAGGAAATTTCGCCAGATGGTTTATGTGCCGAGTGTCGTATATGGCGGAGAAATTCGCGAGTCTTTTGCGAGTGTCCTCGAAACGTCGCGTTTGGATGCGAACTCAATTGTCATTCTTGAAGCTTTGACGATGTTTGTTCAGTAATTGTTGATGCTGACGCTCTCAACTACGCATCAAGATTCTCCCAAGACAAACTTTTTCATTAAAAATTTGCTTAAGATCGAAATTTTCCGCGTGGATTATGAAAAAAAATTAGAAATGAAATTTCCTTAGTCGAAAGATCGTATTCATTTCAACTTCATTATGATTTAAAAATATGTAGTTTTTAGCATTTTTTCTTATTTTAAAAGTGAAATGAAGTTGAAGCCCGAATTGATTTCACCTTTTTTCATCTTCATTCGTCTTCGCTTACAAGATTTGGAATTGAAAATCAATTGAAATCGATGAGATTATCGATAAAACTTTGAAATAAATTAAAAAATAAACAATATTGTAGTATCTTCGCTTAACTTTGAAAAGTCATTTTATTATTGAATTTTTATTTGAATGAAAAATTCACCTTAATACCATAGACTAATTAAAAATCAATCGTTTCTAATCTTCAATGTTAATAATTTTTTCTGGTGATTATTTGAATTTTTTACAAAGTCAAAGTAAAAAAGATAATAATTGAATTATATAACAATAATGCAATTGATGAGAAATTTGAAATTTCGAGATGAGAAAAATTTAGGATTCTAATATTTTAGATACAGGAATTTTAAAAATTTTTCGTATTTTGTAACACAATATTCAATTAACTGATTTCTATACATTTGTTTATAAAACGATGATTTGTTTTCTCATAATTTTTTTTGAAACTAAATCATAATACAATATATAGCCGAACATTTCGTATGAGAATGTGGGAAAAAAATTTTTTTTTAATAGTGATTTAAAAAAAAATTAAAATTGATGACAATTTTGGGTATCAAAAAACTTTGTGATTTGAAAATGAAATTTTAAAAAATTTAGACAGGAATTTATGAAAATACCAGAAAATCTTTCGAGTCATAAAATTTCTGAAAAATACTAAAAGTTATTGATTCTATATAGGAATTGCATTTTTGAAAAATCTGCACCAATGGCATCAATGTATAAAAATACCAGAAAACAATAAAAAAACTTTGTAAATACTGAGAAAATACAAAAATTCAAGGAATACATAAAATACTTCAAATTAACGTAGATCGAACTATTCACGAAATCTATGGAATTATAAAAAATCTATCGATATTCGCATTCTAGAGCATTAAATTTTAAGAATTGATATAAAAAAATCAACGAAAATACTAGAAATCTCAAAATATCAAAAATCCTATTGATTTTCATAAATACTGAAAAAATGCAGAAATACGAGAAATCTTTATGTAAAGATAATTTTCTTAACAAAATTATTTCACGAAAAAAAGACGAAAATGATTATAAAAAAAAAAAAATACAACATAAAAATAATACTGCTAAATCAAAAAATCAATGAAATTCAAATTAAATACAGAATTTTTAGTTTTTCTAACTCTAAATAACAATTTTTCTAACTTAAATGAATTTCTTTCTGAAATTAAATTATAAAACAATATGTGACTCGATTTGAGAAAAGATACCTTAGGTTACCAATCGTTTGAGCACATTATCTGTCTCGAGAGCACCTAAAGTACCTTTTTTCAAATCGCATCACATATACAACCAAACATTTCCTATAAGAAAACGTGGCAAATTTTTTTTTTTTCAATAGTGATTCATTGAAAAAAAAATGGAAATTTAGGGAAATTCTAAGAATTTAAAAACTTCGAAGTTTTAAAATGAAATTCTGAAAAATTTACACAGGAATTCATGAAAATATACTAGAACATCTTTCGAGTCATGAAATTTCTGAAAAATACTAAAAGTTTTTGAATTCTATGAAAGAATTGCGTTTTTGAAAAATCTACGCAAATGGCACTAATGTATAAAAATACTAGAAAACGATAAATAACTTTATAAATACTGAAAAAATAAAAAAATTCAAGGAATACATAAAATATTTCAAATTAACATAGATCGACTTATCAACGAAATCTATGAAATTATCAAAAATCTATCGATATTTGCATTCTTGAGCATTGAATTTTAAAAATCGATATATATATAAAAATATACGAAAATACTTGAAATCTAATAAAATACTAAAAAATCCTTTTGATTTTCATAAATACTGAAAAAATTCGAAAAATATTAGAAATCTTTATATATGAAGAACATTTTCTTAACAATACTATTTTACGAAAAATAGACAAAAATAATAATAAAAAAAAAACGCCTCAAAATAACACTACTCAATCAAAAAATCAGTGAAATTCAAATCGAGACCAGAATTTTTAGTTTTTATCACTCCAATTAACAATCATCATAACTTCAGAAGAATTTATTCTGAAATGAATGCTTGACTACGTACAATTAATGTACAGCAAATCATTTTTTAAGCAATAAAAATAATAAATAATAAATAACATAGCCAACTTTAAACTTTCAATACCATAGCATGAAATACTTGAAATCTGTGTTCTATATGATTTCCTCAAAAATCTTCAAAAAGTTAATGTATATCCATAAAAAAATCAGATAATCCGTTAAGTTTTGAAAAAACACGAAAAGTATGAGAAACAAAAGTCTTACACTCTGTTACTTGAAAATCACGAAAAATGAATTCCATAACCAGGGTTCGCAGGTTTTCATCTTCGCTCTCTCTCTCGCATCAAACAAAACATAAGTCTGCCTTTGTTTTTTCGTAGGAATCCTACTACGCCTGCGAACCCTGTCCATAACATTTAATACGAACATAAAAATATATGCAACTCTGGACTCCAAAAAAAAATTATGCAACTCTGGACTCCAAAAAAAAATTGGAAAATAATACTGAATTATAAATTCCTAAAGGAAATATGTATATATTTTTTTCTGCCTACGCCTCTGAATATTACAAAATGAAATTGAACAATTTAACTATAAAAAAATATTGTCGATACGAAAATGTTCGTGAACTCTGGATTTTCCAGTAGCAAAGAGAAAAGCCTTTATAACAGTGCTTTCCAACGCCGTAAATATTCTCACGTGTGTCACGTGCATTAGAATCATTGGAATGGACCAAGCCCAAAGAGTTTCTCACAAGTAGGAAGTTGAATGGCTGTGAATGGAGAGAAAGAGAGAGGGGAAAAAACATTATTAGAGATGGCAAAAGAGCGGAGAAAGGCGACCGAAAGGGCTCGATGCTCGATCACGTCCTAGCATGAAACTGTATGAAACGAAAGTTACGGGTGTCGAGGTCGTCCAGTTTTACCTGCCTTATTACGATGCGGTATTCGCTAGTTATCACTGATAAACAAACCTTCAGTGCTCACCTTAAATTGCAAATATTTCGCAACATTCACTTCTAAGCGAGACCTTTAACTAATAAAAATATTGCTTTCATTTTTCCGGAATGTAACCGGTAATATAATTATAAACCATTTGTTGTGGAAATATACTGCTAGATAATACAAATTTATGTAGATTTTGATTTCGTTGATTTTTTCGAGATTAGTCATTATTTTCTGACACACGAATAAAACTTTTTTCGAAAAAATATTTACGTATTTCTTTCAGGATTTTTTATTTTTAATCCTTCAAATTGTGGTCACGAGAGCACGATTTTCCAATTTTTGTTTGTTTGTATTACATGTGATGGAATTCCATTTTTGTGATTTTCAAGTGATTGAGTTTAATACTTATTTTTCTCATGCTTTTAGTGTTTTTTCACAACTTAACGTAATTTCTGATTATTTTATGGATTTCTATACAGATTTTTTAAAGACTTTTGAGAAAACTATAGTATGGAGATTCCAATTATTTAATGCTATAGTATTGAAAATTTGTAGTTGTCTATATTATTCATTATTTATCATTGTTAGCTATATTAATTATTTTTATTGCTTTAAAAATGTTTTATTATACATCGTATATAACTAAACATTCTAATCGTAAAAAATTCTTCTGAAGTTGGAATAATTGTTCTTTTAAGTTAGAAAAACTAAAAATTCTGGACTTGATTTCAATTTCACTGATTTTCTGATTAAGCAGTGTCATTTATATACTTTTTTTTTTTAAATAATCATTTTTGTGTATTTCTCGTACAATAATATTGTAGAGAAAAGTTTCTTTATATAAAGATTTATAGTATTTTCGTAGATATTTATAGGTTTACATATCAATTTTCAAAATTCAATGCTCTAGAATGTAAATTTAAATTGATTTTTAGTCTTAAATTTATATTTATTTTTAATTTTAATATTTAATTTCAGTGATTTCATGGATAATTCAGTCTACTTTATTTCAAGTTTTTCATGTATTTCTTGAATTTTTTTATTTTTTCAGTATTCATAAGATTTTTCATCATTTTCTAATATTTTTATACATTGATGCCATTTATGTAGATTTTCAAAAAACGCAATTCAATAACTTTTAGTATTTGTCAGAAATTTTATATCTCAAACGATTTTTTGGTATTTCCATGAATTTTTTGTCTACATTTTTTAGAACTTCATTTCCAAATTTCAATGTTTTTAGATTCTTAGAATTTCTATAAATTTCAAACTTTTTTTATAAATCACTATTAAAAAAATTATTTTCTCACGTTTTCTTATAGGAAATGTTTGGCTATATATTTTATGATAATCTAGTTTCAGAAAAAATTTCTTTCACGTTGGAATAGTTATTCTTTTGAGTTAGAAAAACTAAAAATTCTGGATTTAATTTAAATTTCACTGATTGTTTGATTAATCTATGTTATTTTTATGCACCATTTTTTTTTTTTATTATCATTTTCGTCTTTTTTTCGTTATTTACTTTTGTTAAGAAAATTATCTTCATATAAATGTTTTTTCTTGTATTTCTTGCATTTTTTCAGCATTCATAAAAATTTAAAGGATTTTTTCGTATTTTTTCAGATTTCTAGTATGTTCATAAATTTCTATATAATTATATTGATTCTTCAAAGTCAATACTCTAGAATGCAAATATGGATAGATTTTTGATAATTTCCTAGATTTCGTGGATAATTCGATATGCGTTCATTTGAAGTATATTACGTATTCGTTGAATTTTTTAATTTTCCAGTATTTATAAACTCATAATCGTTTTTTAGTATTTTTATACATTGATGCCATTTGTACCGATTTCTCAAAAACGCAATTCCTTTATAAAATCCATTAACTTTTATAATTTTTAAAAAATTTTAAGACTCGAAAGATTTTTTGGTATTTTCACGAATTTTATTTTTTAGAGCTTCATTTTCAAATCTCAAAGTTTTTAGATTCATAGAATTTCCCTAAATTTCCTATTTTTTTCAATTAATCACTATTAAAAAAAAAAAATTTTCCCACGTTTTCTAGTAGTAAATGTTTGGTTATATATTGTATTATAATTTAGTTTCAGAAAAAATTATGAGAAAACAAATTATTATTTTTCAAACAAACACAAAATATGCAAAATTTTCAAAATTCCTGTATCTAAAATATCAGAATCACAAATTTTTCTGATCTTGTACATAATTTCAAATTTTTTAATTATTGCATTACTATTATTTTAGTATTTAATTGTTATTTTGAGTTATAAAAACTAAAAATTCTGGCCTTGATTTGAATTTCACTGATTCTTTGATTGAGTAGGTCATTTTTAGGGATTATTGTGTTTTTTATCATTTTTGTCTGTTTTTTGTAAAATAATGTTAAGAAAATTTTCTTTACATAAAAATTTCTAATATTTTTTGCATTTTTTCAGTATTTACGAAAATTTAGAGGATTTTTTAATATTTTTTTCAGATTTCTAGTATTTTCGTAAATTTTTATGTATACCAATTCCTAAAACTCAATGCTTAGAATGCAAATTAATATCAATAGATTTTCGATAATTTCATAGATTTCATGGATAATTCGGTCTAAGTAATTTTAAGTATTATATATGTATTCCTTGAATTTTTTTTCAGTATGTATAAGATTTTTTATCGTTATCTATAGTATTTTTATACATTTATACCATTGCTGCAGATTTTTTAAAACGCAACTCTTTCATAGAATTCAATAACTTAGTATTTTTCAGAAATTTTATAACTCGAGTGACTTTCAGATATTTCTAAATTTTTTAGATTTTCGTTTTTCAAATTTCGAAGTTTCCAGATCCTTAGAATTTTCGTAAATTTCAGACTTTTATATGAATCACTATGAAAAAAAAAAATTTTCCCCACGTTTTCTTTTAGGAAATGTTACGCTCCATATTGTATTATAAATTAGTTCAAGAAGAAATTCCTTTCAAGTTAGAATAACTGTTATTTTGAGTTAGAAAAACTAAAAATGTTGAACCTAATTTGAATTTCACTCATTTTATGATATAGTATTGTTATTTTCATACAATCGTCACTTTCGTCTATATTTTTCGTGAAACAATAGTGAATTCATCTCGAATTTCAGGAGGAGTGTGAACCCTCAAAACCCCCCTCTGCCTACGCGCCCGACTAATATTCAAAAAATGTTTAATCAAATCCCCAATATTTTTTCTCAAGCGCAAAAAACAAGGAGCATTTTTTCACGAACGACACTGTGTAGTATTATAATTCTTTTCCGCTGACCAAGTTTTTTTTCTTTATCGCTTACGCATTTTAACATAACATTCCGTTTGTAAGAACTGTTTAACAATTTTTCGCGCTCTTCAAAATATGGTAATTTTGCAAAAAAAGCTCGCACATAATCTTATTCAAAACAGGATAAATCTTGACGTGACACAATGAGTAATGTTTGAAATTGTATCACGTAAAAAATTGTTCATTGTTATAAATAATAAAGTGGAATTAAATATTTATATACGTGAACCATACTAAAAAATGTTTTCACGTTCATTACTCACAATTACATATCTTAGAAAAGAAAAACACCAGAAGATTCTATGATAAAATATTTGAAATACTTATTGATGCGGTTTGAAATTACAATAATGCTTTGGATGACGATGAGTAATTCGCCACGGTTACGTGAGTTATTGCGTACGACGATTGTTGCTCGTTTTCAAGGTCGTGTATTTCCGGAACCGCGATGCTTAAATGAAGGCACGATTTTTTTATAAAAAAGGCCCTGAAATGTTTAGTGCTCGGAAAAGTACTCGGTTATGAAAAATTAATGAGGAGCGTCGTTCCTTGATGACTTAAGTGATTCAAAACATGAATCATTATTTATGTAACGAGTTTGAATTTCAATGTTTCCTTATTTATTCTTTACAACATTTGTAATGTTTGAACTATTTGATTTTAGTAGTACTTAATTTTCAACCATTTTATTTTGCTTGTAAAAATGATATTTATTCTGGTACTTGTGTATTATTTTTTCACTTAAGAGAAAATGTCTGCAATTTCTCTTTTCAGACGTTCACGGCTGTCGCATAATTTATTTTCGTTTTTGCGAGAGAGATGAATCGTTATTTCAAAATGATTGTTGCTCTCAAAAGTAATTTATCAATGACTGATCGGACGTGGAATGCATATTGGAAAAGTGAAAATGATGTAATCCAGACGCGTCTCGTTTTATGATTGAATGTGGCATAGATTCTGCCGAAGATTTCAAAAGATTAGAATTCCATAATAGTGTGTCATATTTCTAAGTGATGGTGCTTAGGATTAGGATCAGAAGCATTTCGTTATTGGAATAATCAAATTAAAAGACTGTTAAAAATTACTACATGGAAAAAAAGGATTAGTTGTATCAGTTTAAAAATGTGCTGTTACAATATAAATTGACAGAACGAATTTTTCTGCAGTAAATAGCTTATTTTTTGGTTGCCTCGACAAATTTTTTTTGGTACCAAAGCACAATTATTGTGTAGTGGAATTTTATGGATAATTATTGTGCTTTTGAAACAAAATAGATTTATTGGAGAAACAAAAAAATAAGGTTCTGTAGTAACAAAAATTCGTTCTATCAATTGTGTTGAAATAACACATCTTTTTGCTGCAGAAGCTTATTTTTTGGCTGCCTCAACAAATCTTTTTTGTTACCAGAACAAAATAACCATGCAATGAAATTTTGTGCATAACGATTTTACTCTTACAACACAAAAATAAGATACTGTTGCAGAAAAAATTGGTAACTTTAATTTTTTTTTTTATTTAAATTTCAAATTTTTTTTTCGTGTAGTGGCCACATCAGAGGCGTGAGCAGAGGGGAATTTTAGAGTTCAAAATCAAACGAAATTCGGTTAAAAATGTTAATTATTTTGCAAACTATGTTCAACAACACTAAAATTAAATACGCGAATTCATATTTATCGCGTGTAAAAATAATTTGTTACAAGGTAATTGATACAGTTGTTAACCACACGATAATAATTGGCTACCCATGCTGAACGTTTCCAAAATTAGAAATACGCGCGTTTTCATTTTCCCTATTTATTACCAATAATTCAATCAAAAGTCGTTTTTTCAAGAAATTCACGACTCATTACGAATATTATAATATATTTCGAATATATTTATATAGATGAAATTGGTTAAATATTAAGATGTTAGGATTTTATTGAGAAAACTGTAGCACATTAATTTCAAATCTGACTGGGAAAACCGAAATATTAATTTTCAAGTTTATCAATTTATAACAATTGTTATTTTTACAAATGTTACTCGAAACTTTCAGAACTGTCAAAACTGTTAAAAAACCTCTGAAATTATTTAGAAGTTGAAAGTTTTTAGAAGTATTTGATTTTGTCTATAAAATTTTCATGTGCCTGAAATTCCAAAGTTTAACGAAATAAAATAAAAAGGAATAAAAAAATATTTTTCTATTACCACCTAAAATAAAGGTGAAAAAAACGTTTGTAATTGATAATATTTATTAAATATAAATAATTATTTATAAGTATAACTACTTAAGGTAAAATAAACAATATTTCTGTTTTCGTTTATTATTAAACATTTGGAATTTCAGACACATAAATTTTCATGGAAATTAATGCGATTCAAATTGTACGTGGTGCAAAATTCATGGAATAATTAGAATATCTGTTTACGTAAGTTACAAACAGTTTTTCGATCAAAATTCAAATACACCAGAAGAACTATCTCAATATTGTCAATGCTTGAACAAATAGAACTGAACGATGAATTTCATAACTTCATTATTATTCAATATTTATTCTCTAATTCTTCTATTTGTACTTGGAAGAAATTTGTCAGAGTGATTGAAAGCTGTCAATTTGCAACTTTGAAATTCATTTAAATTGGAGAAATGATCGTAAACTTTTGGAAGTGATTTTAAATAAACAGTAAATATATAATAATATTTCATAATATTTAAAATTGAGAGAACTCGAAAAAATTATAACATTATTGGAAATTTTTCAAAATAAACAAACACTGAAAGTTGAAACCTAAAAATTCGAAAACTTGGTGGAATTGTAGAAAATTTTCAAGATTTCGTAAAACTACAGACACGATATACGAGGTTTGTTCAAAAAGTATCGCGAATTTTGAATTTTCGCGGGCTACGTATGTTCGATTTTTGATCTTTTGGTGGCGTTATGTTGGTAC
>JAPYZL010045016.1:0-14653 GCA_030522825.1 Platygaster orseoliae
ACGAAAAAAAAATACATTTAGACGCGATCCAAGACTGATCAGAGAAAAGTCAGAGAAAAGTCAGACTAGAGTCTGACTTTTCTCTGACTTTTCTCTGACTACGCGTTTGATAGGGTAAAACTTGGATATCGCGGCTTTTGCTCAAAATTGCCTGAAAATTTTTGGATTTCTCCTCAAAAGGCTTACACTAACAATAAAAAACCATTAAAGTAAGGGAAGAAGGTTTTGTTGACGGGGATTGTTTAAACAAATGCTGAAAGTGCCATTATAGTATATGAATTTAAGTGAGCCGTAACGTTAAAATAATACGAACGCGTACGCGTCGCATTTGGAAAAACCAGTGAAGTGCGCGAATGTCGACGGGAATTGAAAAAAATCACGATAATTAGTGTTGCGAGCAATTAAAAGTTGTACTAACATTGAGGTTGGTTATGTTGTGACGTTTGGGTTTTGACTCGGCGGGTGTACGGGATTTAACTACTTGGTATTGGCAACTCAACCGATACATAAAAAAAGCCGCGATATCCAAGTTTTACCCGCACTGACGATTTTCTCAAACTGACAAATTTGAGAAATATATAAAATGAAGATTTAAAAACTCGTCAACGATTCCGTTCTCGGTGACAATTACTATCTGCTACTTTTGTTTTGATTGCCATCGCGGCACCGCCAGCTGACGAATTTTGACGTCCCAGAAAACAAAATTGTACAAGACTGGTGGCCCCAGATGCGACCCAGATTATTGAGTAACATTGGTCAAATCTGGGGTACTTCTACTTCCGCATATAGTATCCAGGTTAGGCCCGGAGTCTGGTCCAGTCGGAACCTCCAGATTTGGTCCAGGCACGGTCCAGAAAATTGTGATATTTTTCAAATATTGCAAAAAGTGATGCTTGAAATTTATTTATTATTTCAATCATAACCCTACCAACCATGTCGATATCGACATTGAAGTCGACAGTCGAGTCGACATTTTAAAATGCATATATTCATGAAAATGAACTTCGCCTACTATTCAGGGGGTGATGTTCTTACATACTTCAGTGAAAAACTTATTTTTAGTTTGGATATTTGTTGAATATCCACGATTAATGATCGAAACGTAATCTGACAACTCGTCGTGTCGACTCATTTTTTCGTTCAAATCCCACTCAGCACCGAATCCGAATGTCGTCATCTAGGTCGACAGTCGAGTCGTCACCTTTAAATTCATATGTGTGGCAATAATTGGTTTTCTTATATTTAATGAGGATTTTTTTATGAATGTAGATGTAAATGGTTCGTTAATATATCCCATAATATTGGCCAATATTGATGGATAATGATGTTCACATGACGACTCGTCATGACGACTTGTTAAGACGACTTGTCATGTCGACTCGCTTTTTTGTTCTAAGTCCCACTCAGCAGCGAGTCCGAATGTCGTCATCTGGGTCGACAGTCGAATCGTCACATTTAAATTCACATGTGTGACAATAATTGGTTTTCTTATATTTAATGAGGGTTTTTTATCAAGTAGATGTAAATGGTTCGTCAATATATCACATACTATTGGTCAATGTTGATGGATAATCATGATGACTCTATGGACGATTTTCGAACTTCGATACATAAGAGCTGAAAAAAAAACTGCTGTGACAATCGATGTATACATGTGAGCGATACAGAGACACAGCAATGTGCATCGGGAGCAATCGCTAGTTGTAGATAGTTGTCGAGATAAGTGATGAATGGTGATTAGTTGATCGTAAATTTGGGAGTTTTTTTTCAATAAGAGTATACGCGTTCGATAGAGTAATGGTTAGGTAGGAAGGCTAGTGGTGATAAGGTTGCACGTTCAAATCCTGGTAAGATAAATAGGTAGGTAAACAGGTTTGCATTTTAAAGCAATATAGTATATTTACCTAGAGAGAGTATAAATACAATATAAAAAAATTTTTTATCGAAATTTTAATTTTGTAAATTTTTGACTTAAGTCGACTGTCGACTCGTCCTGCAAAGTCGTCTAACGACTCGTTCAGCTAAGTCGACTGTCGACTCGTCAAATCAAATCGTTATTTGGATCGTCAGACGATATCATTTGCCGAGTCGAAAAATTACCGATTCCGAGAGTCGTTATTTGAATCGTTTTTTGGATCGTCAGACGATATCGTTTACCGAGTCGAAAAGTGACCGATTTCGAGAGTCGTCATTTGAGTCGTTTTTTATGTGGACTTGTTGGTAGGGAAAATATTGAGCTACCAATAGAAATAATTGAAATTTCATAAAAAAAAAAAAAAGAAAGAAAACAGTGAAGCCTCGACTGGGATTAAACCTAGGTTGCTGAAGTGAGAGGCGGAGACTTTACCATTGAGCCACTCAATCACATATAATGAGGTATTTTAAAATCCTACAAGTCCACGGAGATTTTGTTAACACATTATTAAAAAAAAGTTGTAGAAAGTTGAACACCCACTGAGATTTTTATTTTGGTTTTCTTAGCAAGGAATATTGATTTTTGGGAGAATTGAGTCAAAAATCGAAAAAACTGTATCATCCAGAAAATTGAATTAGTCTAAGTCCTGAGCCCAGAACCTGGATAAAAACTGGGGTATTTCTACTTCCGCATTCAACTGAAGATCTGGCCCAAAATCCTGGGCTGAATCTGGACCGTGAATTGGTCTAGTTTGGGGCAAGGATTTTGACTGCACTTGGCAGCGCCCTCCCTGGACCAATTCTGGACCACGATTCTGGTATCCCGGAACAGGGGTTGATCTGGTCCCTAGGCTTGGTTTTATGGGGTGTAGAATCACTGCGCGCGTATACGCACATGTACGCAACACTTGCTTGATCGCAAACCGCTACTTTCACACATTTCTTTGGCGAAAGTCGTGGAACTCGACGCTTCTGATTTTTCATAAATTTATCATAAATCCTTCGCGGCTTTCCCAGTGAATCAAACGTGGAGTCCATTTTCACCCTATATTGTGGGATTCACGATATACCCCAAATGTGGGGGAACAGCTAGCAGTTTTAATGGATATGCGCGCGCAACATCCCTCGTTTTGTCCAAGTTGAGTCACATCTAGTTCCATCTTGTGAACCCAAATATGGTCCCTAGATGGGGACGTAGATTTGGCCAAATACTGGCCGATTCCGTGGGTCCATGTGTTTGACCAATTTTTGTAGCACAATTTTTGAAATATGTTTGACAATTTGAATCGATCATAACACCGAGTAGACTACTTATTCGCGCTCTGATGAGTTGCACGTGTCTTTTTAATATCGAAAAAAAAATCATTTTTGGGTAATAAACATCTCAAAAAGTGACGGTGACGAGTTCTACGTGAAATGTAAGTGCTCGAGTGCATTAATTTGATGTTGATGTAAAGAAAAAAAAACATGTTAATAAAAAATAAAAACTGAATGTATACTGATGTCAATAAAAGAAAAGAAAAAAAAATACGAAGAAAAAATTCATTTATGTAACATTTGGTACAATAAAAAAGTCAACGTTACTAATTCGTGTTTCATTTTCATTTTCCATCTGAAAATAGTAAGAAAATTAAGGAAAAATATTTTTTGGTTTCCCCGAATGACAGACCAATTAATGACCGATTCTTGGTCAATAATGTTGTGTCGATTTATTTGAGCAAAAGTGGAGCTATTGTAGAACAGTAATGTTAAATCAATTTTTTTAACCAAAAGTGGGGCTATCTACGTCACGTAGTTTTGCCCAAATGTTAACCCAACGGACCCCACGATATATGGCACTATTTGCTCCAATATTGACCAAACTGGTTCACTGAGTTTTGAGTCTTCAAACAATGTTCACATTATTCATTTTTCATGCCGAAGCATTTTGAACATACACATTTGTACAATCTTGGCTTCATTAAAAAGTTATTCGGTAAAAACGAATCGGTGTCGTCTGCCAACGAACATTTTTCTGTAAGTATTGCTACCATTTTTCTGTAAGTATTGCTACCGTAGTCGCCCTTACCTCTCATAGACTACAGCCTGCAATGATTTAAATCGTGATCATTTGTTATTTTGACGGTAACAGTTTTGAAATTATTTTAACTATCACAAGAAATATTCTTTCGAACATTGCAAGAATTCACATTTGATCCAAGAAATGACGATATTTTGGTCTAAACAAGGGTTTGATTTTACCTGATTTCAAGGATTGAAATGAAAAAAGTAAAGGAAAATTGAGGAACTGAGAAAGGAAATTTCATGAAGAATCTTTAAGAGGATCTAATGTAGGTCGAAATATTGATCAGAATCATTAAATAAAACTAATGATCCCGAATCTAAGTCAATTAAAATTTAAAAACGAGGTTTTCAAACGCAAAAGTTTGACTCTGGTAATTTAAAGTATACTATATTCTTAGTATAAATGTCTCAAATTACGTCGATCGCAGTAAAAAAACTACGAACAAACAAACTCGTTAAATTTTTCGCAAGACTGCACCCCAAGGAAAACCCCTCGCATTCTGGCGAGTTATTGGCTCGAAATCTTGAATAATAAGTAACATCATCACGACCGCACAACGGTTAGAAGCGGTAAAAGTGCGCCAGATTGCATTGGTCATTTGCGTTTCTATACCCGCCGACCGCCTCGTTTCTCTAGCGGCTCAATTACGGTACATAATGCGTCGTGAATAAATAATCTTCGCTGCACTTCTCATTTCTTTCATTCTGCGCTTACCCTGGAACTTTGCACGCTTTCAACCTTTGCTACGCTTTTTTTCCCATCTTCAACGGAAAAATTGTCAAAGAACAAAAGTAAACGTAACGCAGTATTTCCTGAAAGGAAAAATGAAAAAAACGTAACATGTTTCGAAGAAGAACAACGTTTTCTTCTGAAAAAAAATCGTGATTAAAATTTACATAAACTTTGTTGGTTTAAAAGTACAGCGAGTTTTTTTCTACGTAAATTGTAGTTTGAACAGTAAAGTAGTTATAATTACATAAATAAACATTAGTGCGTTTTTTTTCGTAGTATAAAATCTCTCCAATATCGAAAAAAAAAGCTTATTAGTATCCGAATTCCAACTGGATATCAAAAAAAAAAAAAAAAGATTTTCAGTCGAAAATTAGACAATATATATAATTAAAAAATAAAAATTTAATTCTTATCAAAAATCGAACTTGCTTTCAATATAAAAGCAATAAGATTTTCATTCGGAAAATAGTAATAAGATTTTTTAGCAAAATCCAACTAGATTTTAATTTCGAAACTTAACTGGATTAATACTACAAAAATTATAAGATGTCGTGCATAATAATCCAATTCTATTTTCAGTGGGTTATTAAAGTGGATTAAGAATTGAAGATAAAATAAGAATTTTTTTTAAAGAAATCAAAATGAGTGTATTGAAGAGAACTCTATTAAATATTGAGAAAAATAAAATACATAATTTGCATAATTTTTTTAAATTATTGAACAAGAAAACCAAGTGGATTTAAAAAAGAATCTTAACTAAGCGTGTAGTTGAAAATATAACTGTTTTTTTTTAACTGGATATAAAACTAGTTTTTTGCTTGAAAAAAAAATTTTTCTTGTTATGAAAATCCAGTTTGATCTTCGTGTAAAAATTTTATTGAGTTTGACGAATATAAATGCAGTTAGATCTCTAACTTTTAACGCAGTTGAAATTTCGGATATAATTACCTTTTTTCTCTCAATAGTCACAACCTCGATATTCTATCACAGGTGAGTTTTAGAAAAAACAAAAAAAAAAAATAATAAATAACAAAAAAAAAATTCAGTTTGTTCTCAATAAAATATTAAGTTGGGCATATGGGCATTCAAATGTGATTTCATTTTCATTTCCTCTGAAGTAATATAATTTATTACAATATGATTTAAATTTACCAAGTCATTATCTAAACATTTTTGACTGGCTTTTGAATTAAATTTTTGAATATATTATTGATTTTTGATAGTTCAGTACAAATCCACTCAATTTTTCAATATTGGCTCAATAGTTTTAGCGCAATATGTTTCAATTTTTCCAGTTGGCTCATCGCGTAGAATTTCATTCTGTTTTTGCACATAGCATTGTAAATAAATTTGCAAATGAAAAACTTCGAATGATTCTTAACATTTATAAATAATCAATTGTTTTGTTTGTTTGTTTTTTTTAAACAAAAAAATAGTTTCAGCTGTATCGAAAAATTGCAATTTATGAAAAATCCGGGAATTTATAAAAACCATCGATACATTTGAAAGATATTAGTTACAAATCAACTGTTTTTTTTTCAGATAGAAAAAAATTTCTCAAAACATAAAAATCCTCGAAAACGTACTTAATCACTTCGAAACTTTCAAAAAAAAAAAAAAAAAGAATTGAAGAATCGTTAAGTGTAAACTTTCAGTGATTTCCGCACAAAGAATTCAGAGGCATTCTTGAAAATATAAGCTGAAAGAATATTTTCCAACACTAAACATTCAAGTGATACAATCACCGACACTGGCTCTGCTCATAATCTGTATTTTCCATTATAAAATATGGAATCGTTGTGAAATAAATCTGGTTCTACCAAATCGTTATCACGCGAATGCTCTCGCGGGATTAATAATCCTTGATATGTTTCGGTATGCATTTGATGCATGTATCCGTTCGAGCTCGTATTTTCATTAGGTGTATTTACCCGTTTGTTTTGCGGAGATATGACTCGTCAGTTCTGTTTATTTTACGGTATTTACGAGAAATTCACATGCTGTTTTACTTAGAAAATAACCTAAACTGAAAACTTAAACTAGGTACCAAGTTAAATAGTTATGTTGAGGCCCATGGTGCACTTCATAAAAGAGTGATAAAATTTTAACTGCAGCTATGACTAATTTCAGGAACGTGGTAGAAATTCAGTGAATAATTAAAAATAAAAGTTAACATTATATCATAAAAAGAAATTGGAAGTAGGCAGTTTAATATTTTTAATAGTTTTTATAGACTTGATAGTTTAACTGTTCTCATAGTTGACATCCCGATTTGATTATTCTGAAAACCATCATAATCATTATCGTCAATCTTTCCACAAACTCAACCAGTTTATTACACGGAAAAAATTTTTTTGGCAAAAATTATCAAACAATTCAGCAATCGCTGGACAATGGTGAAATTTTGTCACTTTTTCCCAAAAAATATAGTAATTTTGAACATATTTTAGGATTTCTTACCCGAAATGTGGTAAAAATTAGTATATTTTTTGGGAAAAAGTGACAAAATTTCACCATTGTCCAGCGATTCCTGAATCTTTGGTAATTTTTGCCATAAAATTTTTTCCATGTAATTATGAAAATTATCACTATTTTTGCTAATTTTACTTAGATTACTAGTAGACATTGTTATAAGAGTGTATGAAATACTTAAAAACGTTTTTAATTTTATGAACCATAGGAATTTTCAAAAATGCGACTCTAACCAAAACTTTGAAAATGGTTAAAAAATGTTCAACTATCTGAACAAGCAGTCGTTTCTGAAAAATTTTCCAATAATAAAATAGTACGAATTTATGTGCGTACATCTACATGTGAATCAAAAAGATTTCTGGAGAAAATGATTTCTTCATTTTATTCATACACCGTTTTTCAGTGATTTCTCGCAATCTTCATTTAATAATGCTCCAATTCCCTCAATATTCTTACTTCATTGCGAAAATGTCAAAAATTACCAAACTCTCGATCATTTAAAAAAACCCATAAAACTAGGTTTTGGCTCATGTTTGAATCTAGCTCTATACTCTCACTATGAAACAAGACCACGCTTCCAACAGCGTTACATTTCAGCGACAAAAAAACATCGGCAAAACGTCGATAGAAAAAAACGAATCTTTTTCTCATTTATGCCCCCGCCAGAACGTATTTCCAAGCGGGATGAAATTAAATAGAGATTTCATATACGAATGCTCTGAAATGGAATTGAAATTGAATTCAACTCGCGATTCATTGCCTTCGGTTCGCATTTGCGATTATTTGCCCTGTAGAAAGATCATCTATTTCATTGAGTTAGATGTAAAAAGGCAATGACCTAGACTGTGTGCAAGTCCTTTGACACCAATCTGAGTTTTTAAAATTATCGGAGACTTTTCAAAAAACACTTTTTGAAACTCGTTGGTTATAGACTGTATCATTTTATTACAAATGTAAAATATAGGTAAACAAATTATTGGGTTTATTATCTTATCCCTTTAATTTTTAAGTTTTGATTTTTCGTGTTGATTTAGCTCTTCATTCAAATCAGTATCACTATGCATTGTGGCTTGTTTTTTTATGAACTTCAATCAGTACTTAATAACTCATTACGTATGGTATTGATAACGAATTTCTCTCTACTTTAAATCTATTAATCCTCATCAACAATCGTCAAAACTCCCTTACATTGAAATATATACGAAAATAAATCGTTTCCTCCTGGAACCGGTAGTCACTGCGTTTGATGATATTTATAAGTGGAAATCCAGCACACGTTTGAAAGCGTGAATTGAGTATCCATCGCGAGATTGATCAAAGATCTGCGACCTCGTGGAAGGAGACATCTGGTTTACCGCACGAGAATAGTTTTCCGAGATAGCGGTCTTCGTAATAAACATCTCTTCGGTGGAAAAGCAATCAAAATACCCATTAAGCAACATCTTGAGAACAACTTTAAATGAATCTCACGAGTTTCCAGTTTTCATGAAGAAGAAAAAGTTATTTGTTAATTCCATTTTTTAGTAGTGATGAAAAATATTTGAAATTGATTTTTATGGAAAAATTTGGGATGGATTAAGCTAAAAGTAGATCTGATTTTCACAATTGATGAGTTGCATTGAATTTATGAAAGGATGCAAATAACAATTATGAATCCAAATACTTTTAGGTTAAAATTTACAAAATTTGTTTAACGTAAGATTTTCGACATTATAATGTAGATGCACTACAATTTATTTCAAAATGTTGTTTTCATTGAAAATTTTCATATTTGTTTAAGTAGCAATATTTTGCCTCGTCTAAATGTTTTTAATGCGCTACCTCGGAAAAAATTTCTATACTTGAATTTAAAACAAATTTGTTTAGAGAAGATGACAGAAAAATATATACGCATATTTGCAGCTCTTTATTTTTATCGCTTCAAAAGAAAGTTTTTTTCTTCTTTCTTTACTGAGATATGAGTAGATATTGATATTTTTTCAATGAACAAAATATTATAAACAGAGTTTGTGCATGTTCTATTGGATTTCATGATACGAAGAATTTTAGATCAAGTTTTCTACTGAAATCATGTTGAAATAAGAAAGTTTTTTATTGAAAGATTTGAGAAATCTCTAAGTTATCGTCCTCAAGAAAAATCTTATTTTTAACACTTGCACCTAAAATAAATCTTCTTGAAAAAAGAAAACAGAAAGAAAGCTCTAGTTATCACTGCTTATATTTCAAGTTATTTAAGAAATAAACCTTTCTAAATCAAAAATGTGCAAGAACCCAGAATTCAAAAAATATTGCATATAAAAATGCCTTCACTACGTGGAATTTATAGCAAGAAAGCAATTCGATACCTAATTAAATTCACGTAGAAGCCGCGTTTGTCAGAGCACGAAGAACACTTCCAACGTTCTATGACTGCGGCTTTTCCGGATCAATTTTCAGCGACGAGAACTTAAGATTTCCGGTTACCTCAATCTACTCGGATCCGTAAAGTCGTAGTCTCGCATGCATTGAGACCTTGGTAATCGAGGGCGTTTGTTTAGCCAGCAATCTATTGTCGATTTCGCTATTGACGTGTGCCGACAACGTGTAATCGCGCTCGGTTTGGTTCGCCTCGATGTAACCCTATGTTGTATATGCGCCAACGTTCCATTACATCTCGGTGAGTGATAGGGTCTTTGACTTGTGGAGGTTAGATTTAAATCGCTCCAAGACTAGTGTCAGCAGACGATGGAAAGCCATGTATGATTGAATCAATTTTTCTCTGGGAGTAAGTAAACGATTTTTGAATTACATGTCGTAGCAAAAGTGTAACTTCATACAGAAAAATTTCTAGTAATTCAGCTTAAAGAGATTGATTTTTTTAGTAAAACCTAAAAATAAAAGTCAAATCGTTCGATTTTACTGAACAGGATTTATTCAGAAAACTGAACTCGTTTTATCATTTTTATTGAATATGATATTGCAACTGAATTTTTTTTTCCTATTTCGATGATTTCAATATGATATTTAGAAAAGTTATAATTTTTTTAAATACAAAGTTGACAGACTCATTTTTTAAGTTTGAAACAATTAGAACTCTGCAAGTGTATGAAACTCGAAAAATTATATCTTAATCTGTAAGTTGTAGAAATAAATGTGAAAATAAAATCATACTATCATAAAAATCTCTGAAACATCATAGAAGCCAATTTTGTGTATAGAAAAGTTTGAAGTTTCAAATATGAATGTTAAAAAGAACTCATCAAACAGTTAAGAGAATATTTATAAACTTAAAAATTTTTTTATCTATATATTTACAATACACCCTTATGGAATATTTTCTCTGCGCTCGTTTTTGAATACATTCGATGTTGTTGCACTAGATTCACTATTGATTCAATGTTATTGCTCTAGAACTAATCCCATGGCAGTGAGTTCGTTTATTTTTATAGAAGGATAAAATCAGTCGCTCGATAATGAAATTCTCCTCCCGAACCGTATGCTGTAGCTTTGTCAGTGTCCCAATTGGCCACGATCGCCCGAGTGCATTAAATCTTCGTTCAACTCGCGAAGTGAGATCGATCACGAAATGTATAAATACTTCCTCTTGGTTTTCTCAAGGAATTATCAATTCAAACTTTTGCACAAGCTTTCCCTCAAAACTTTGCTTGGCGACGAACGCTTTAACTTTTTTTTATCACAATTCACATTTACGTCAAAAATATTTGACTAAAAAAGTCTTTCAGGATATTGATAATCCATTCGATCAATTTAAATTTATACCATCAAGTATTAAAAACAGTGCAATGATGTGATGAACCGTGAATCAGAATTCGACAATTTTAATACAGATTTTTTTACCTAGAGAATAAAGAAATTTTTTATTATTGAAACTTGAAATTGAGTTGAAATGTTTAAACTTTTGTATTCCAAAAATAATGAATTGAGTGAATCAAATTCAGAATTCTTAATTGTTCTCGATAAGCACAAATCATATCATTATTTAAAAAGAAACGTTCTACGGATTCTGTAGAAATGTTTTTTTTATTATTATTAAAATCTTCAAGAAATTTCAAAATTTCTGAAAATAAAAATTCATTATTTAAGATGTTTCTTCAAGTCGTGGACTTGGATGGATTTTATAGTGTCGCGTATGTCATGGAAATGAAAATCTTCCCGTGAATTCATTCGATTTCGCGTGTCTAACCGAATGTCAATATTCACTTTTCATTGGAAGGCAAACGCGCACTTCCCGCGCTCTGACAAACATAATTTCAGCAAGATTTTTGCGAGTATTCGAAATATTTTTCCAGCCTTTGAGCGCATTTATACTTTGTTTTTTTTTGTTTTTTTGTTTTTTTTTAATTTTGAATCCTCAATATTTTGATGTAACGTAAAAATTGCGAGTCATGTTTACCATGACTTGATTGTGTTTCAGAACTTTATTTGAAAGGTGTTTAAAAATTCATGCTTTACTTTCAAAACATATATTAATACATTTATTCAAATAAAATATGTATTATATATTATGAGTAACATATAAATTATTCATAAATATAATAGACAAAACTATCAGAAATATTGTATACTTTAAAAAATCATTAAAATTTGATAGTTTTTACATGTTTGATGTATGAATTTGATAGTATTTTGGATCCTAAATTTCGTAAATCAATAAAATCAAATTCTTTAAACTAATGCAAATAATTCAAGAATTTTTACTTTTGTAGGGAATACATAAATGATTGTCCGTTTTGGCGGTATTTATGAGTAACATTTTTCTGAAGATGAAAACGAAATGTGAGTACAAATCATGAATTGCCTGTAATTTGAGAGTTTAAAGTCAATTAATGTAACAAAAAAAAAAAAAATTGTTATGCTTACTGCGAAACGTAACTATTGAGTTACAAGAACATATTTAAAAACTGGATACAGAAATTCCTCAGATCCGGAATCATTGATTTTCACGAGATTTCAGGTTAATAATTTTTCTGCTTCAACTCCATAAGTTTCACTGTAATTTAAATTGCAGTAATGCGTATTCCGTTTTATTTTTTGTCCTATTTATTTTCCAATAGCAAAAAAATTATTTATTACAAAAGAATAAGTATACGTTCCCTGTGTATAATTGCCAATTTATCGCCGGCATGCATATTATCTCGATAAACCCAACTGCAATTACCTTATCTCCCGATAAAACATACAGATATCCAAGTCGCGTGTCTTTGAGTGAGTTGTGTCTAAATAGCACATCTTCTGACTGTGTAAATTATCATATAAGTGTACACAACAAATCAATTTCAAAAGTCATTGTTGAAGATCCACTTTAAACGAAACAACTAGGTTATAGAGACATTTTTAAATAATACAAAACACTATTAAAGATTGCCATATGAGTTTAAAAAACCATAATTGTTATACAATGATTCGATATATTCCTAGGATTTACAATACGCATTAAATATGTTACAGAATTCCGTAAGTACATTTTCAAATTTAGAACAGAAATCTCAATAACAAAATCGACGGAGTACAATAATGAACAAATACATTATTTGTATCATCGATCTCAGTCTCGTTCGAGATCAATCGATAGATTCGATGAGTTACACCCTCATCGAATCCAAAAAGGATATCCATGTTCTGTTATCTTTCTTCCAATTTTTGAATACTAGCTTATTCTGTGTTTTAGAGTCGGTAAAAACAACATCATTTTCAATGCCATCCGAACATGTAATATCTTTCATAGACCTGTTTTTAAACAAAACTATTCCTACTTTTTCTCGGTTCTCTTTAACAATCACCCATTCATCACCAACTTTCACTTGATTATGAGCTATTTCCTGATATCCTGTAAAATTGGCTTTGTACTCTTTGATAATAGATGTATAAATGTAAGTATGGTTATTATGAAGCATTGACAAATCCAGATGCACGAAAAATATTTTCCCATGTTCATGACTAAATAATTGCATATTAAACCACGATTCTGTCACTGAAATAATTTACAAAATTAAGCATAAAACTGTTGAAATAATTACTTGTTTTCCGGGTAAGCAACAAATCATTGCCTGTCTGATAAAAAGCCATATTGTGAATTTCAATATCAACTATAGCGTACATGACAGGCTTAATATAAAAAACATTGTTATCCGTACTGCCACTATAAAATGGCACCATCAATAAATCATTTTGTTTTTGGAATAGCATCCACAAATGATTTTCCATCATGACATCGGTGAAGGCAATGTGTCTAAAACGCGGGTCGAGAAAATAGTTTTTTATATGGAGATTTGGAAGGAATTAATTAGTTTTATCAGTTAAATCTAAATCGTTATTGTCCCTGTACAATTTTACGCTTTTCATTTCGTATGATATTTTTAGAGTGTCAAGATGTTTGTCGTCAGATTCATTGTCAATATATAAATCTGGAGTAAGATTCAGTCCAGAACGAGTTATAAAATAAACATCATAACCTTCCCCTCCTTTCATGTAAATAACGTCTTGACTGTTTTCCATCACATTGTTTCTACCGGTACCAATTTTTATCATTTTATCGTCTTTTGTTATGACAGTACCAAATATGGTGTATTTATTGTTAGTTTTAGTGATATTTTTGAAATGCTCTATATAGTCTTCAGTGCTATTAACATCGAAATTGAATTTATGATACACCTCAAAATTTTGAACGATTTCGTTTGGCTTTTGGCTAATTTTCGGAATGATAATACTTCCATATTTTTCAACCATAACATAAGATGACACATTGGTTTTTTTATTCATGTAGTTGTGAATAAACAAAGCGTAGATTCCTTTTTTAGTCGGTATTTTCATATCTAATACATTAAGTTTTTTTTGATACGTAATAATTTTAACATCTTGCAATATGGATATTTCTGGAAACATAAGTTGCCCTTTAGTCACGTTGATATGCGATATAGCATCTGCAAGGTCTGATTTGGATACTTTTACAGTGTAAAAATCTTTGAAAATGACATCATCTTGTAAAATAGTGTTCGGAAATAGTATGACGTCACTACAGCCAAATATTCTATCATAGTCGCGTACACTACCACCGCTGTTAACAATAACATTTCCTGTAGTGTTGTTGTATTTACAAAGTATTATGTCGTTTTTCGATGCATCACTGTTAACGTACAAAATATCCATTGAGTTATTATGTTCTTTAAAGCGGATTCGCAGAGCGTCGACGGAGAATATTATTTTATTATCAATCCTTGGTAACGAATTGTAATAGTCATCGATCAAGTGTTCAGCGTAAAAAGTAGTAATGTGAAAATCGAGGTCTGATCCTAGAAACGTTCGTAAATCGATGAAAATGCCGTCAAATGCCAGGTTCTGTATGTCTATTATATTTGTGCTATTGATGTCTAAGACAATTGACACCCTGAGAGCTGAAAGTGTAGAGCTTTTATTTTTTGAGAGCAAGTGAACATAATTTCTTCAGCGCCGAATGTGAACATGAAAATCTTT